>CM008283.1:42237795-42511264 GCA_002319775.1 Fagopyrum tataricum
CGCAGGGGCGGTGACATGTCCCTTCTTGGGCGGCCGGCGAAGGCGCTGGCAGCGGCAGTCCGGCGTGGGTCTTCAGGGTTGTCACTACAGGGGCGGCCAGAGGCGGCTGTGGGGGCGGTGACAAGCTTCCTTCGGCGCAGGTGAAAGCGCTGGCCGCGGCTCTCGGTATGGATGCCACCGTAGGGGCGGTGACACTACTCCGCGGGGGCGGTGTGGCACCAAAAACCTGTCTTCGACGCTTTAATTCAACTCCTAAGTGTTTCTAATACCTTCTTTTGCTTCATTTAGACACTTTTATTTGGATCAGAGCATTAGCAACATAATATGACTCGAAAACATAAAAACAACTCTAAAAGCTACCTAAATTGATAGTGATTCCATCACCTATCACCTCGTCACCACACTCAACTCACAACACTCTCGCTTCCTTAGGGAGGAAGCCCACAACCTGCTCACAAGGAGATATGCATATCAATACATGCTCATGCTCAAGAAGTATTAGACTTCACTCTAGTGATTTAAGCAAGATCCCCTAACCCTCAAGCTAGGAATGCATCCTAGGGTTCAAGGTACTCACCACACTCTAAGCACATGAAAGCAACTCACAATAATTTATAACCTCACATGATCTTAAACCTCAGCCAAGAAGGAACAAGCTAGCCTAGAAGGTCTATCATGCTCAACACACTCGTAACTATCAACTACATCGAGCCTTATGTAATGCCCGGAATTTATTCCGGACTTGGAGCACTTTATAGTTATCCCGTAATCCTAAGATGCCGAGAGCCGGGATTTATTCCTAAGAAAATCCCGAGCCGACTCGTCGTTTTCCCTCTTTTTCCGCATTCCAACCCGTATTTGGGTTATGCTGTTTTGAGGACTCGGCTGAGTTTCCACTTTGTATTCGTTACATTTCGGTTTCCGCATACATTAAAAACATTTTGAGTTTTCGCCTTTATTTGTGCCTTGTTGGAAAGGTCCAGTGAAATTGTTGTCAAGCTAAGGGTCGGGACCCATTGTGAGGTCTCACCCGTTGCATCCCGAATCCCGCGGATTTGGGGTGTTACACCTTAAGGGCTCCTAAGTTCACAACCACTAAGTGGCATTCTCAAGCTACTCTAGGCCATCCTAGGCATGCTACTAACATGATACAACTACATAACTAAGGAAGGAACGAAGAGGAAGGGAGAAGAGGAACCTACTGTCGAAAAAAACGCAGCCGCGGAGTCAAGTTGGCGCCCCTACAGAGTTGTCACCGCCCCCGCGGCCTCCTGGCGCCGCCCCTGCGGCTCCTGACGCCTCCTAGCGTCTTGGAGCCTCCCCTACGGTGGCTGGAGCCGCCCCTGCGGTGGCCTTGATCCGCACCTATGGCTCTGATGATCCGCCCCCGCGGCTTAGCAGCAGAACGTCGTCTTCTTCGTCTTCAACGGTGGATACTTGGCTCTAACGTCCTCCTCTCCTTGTTGGGTCTTCTCCAAACACCAACCACTGATCTTTGACTCATTTCTACGACCTAAACAAGCTAAGAACACATGCATGCAAGGATTCAAGGGAAAAGCTTCCTCAAGAGCTTCTTTCATGGCCAGGGATGAAGGAGGGGGAAATAAATGGATAATCAGCAAAGAAGAGAAGGGAGGGAGAGGAATATGCTTACCAAACCAGATCTGATTCTTCTCTACTGTTGTCCACAATCCAAGAGCTTCAAAGATGGAAGAAGAGCAAAGAGAGAGAAGAGAAGGAGAGAGGAAAAGGATTAACGTGAAATGATCCAAGTGAGAGAGAGGGAGGGGACAAGAGCTGCCAAAGAGGAGAGGGAATCAAGGGGTCAGCTGACCTCTTGTCACCTCAGCTCGGAACGAGGGGTCGGAAATGACCTCTTGTCACCTCAGCTCGGAACGAAGTGTCGGAAAGCGGAAAAGGGAATAACGACGAGTCGGCTCGGAATTTTAGGAATAAATCCCGGCACTCAGCACCTCGTGTATGCGGGAAAACTAAACCGCTAACGCGGGAAGGTCGACAAAGCGCTCTAAGTCCGGAATAGAAATTCCGGATGTTACAACTAACCCCCCTAAAAACAAGTTTCGTCCCGAAACTTGCTAAACACAGCACTCTCGATCAAACACGTCTCGTAACCATGTGGAACTCATAAAACGTCAACTATCGGTTCTAATCCAAGTCTACGTATAAAATCACATCAAGACCTCGCAAGGTACACATATACTCATACGAACTCACATAACATGTCATGACATAAACACATAGCACAAACAAGGGAAGGTCTCAGGACTAACCCGACGGTCCTATCAATGTCGCTAAATCTGCGTAAAACTCGGAATAGTTTCTCCGGATACTATCCTTCGTCTTCCATGTAGCCTCGTCGGCTCCTCGCCTCGACCACTGTACTCTCAGCATCGGTATCTCCTTCGATCTAAGGCGCCAAGTACTCCGCTCTAAAACCGGTATCGGATGCTCTGCAAAAGTATGGTCTGGCTCGACCACTAGGTCCTCGTGGCTAATGATGTGCCTCGGGTCGTGTATGTACTCTCTCAGCTGAGAGACATGAAATACCGGATGTATCCCCTCCAACCGCGGTGGCAATTCTAACCGGTGTGCCACCTCATCGACTCTGGCATAGATCTCGAATGAACCGACATATCGGAGGCTTAACTTCCCCTTAATGCAGAATCGCCTGACGCCCCACGTCGGTGATACCCTCAACCACACCCGAGCTCCTACCCTGAACTCGAGAGGTCTACGCCTCCTATCCGCATACGACCTCTGACGGCTCTACGCGGCCAACATCCTCTCTTGGATCAAAGCAACTCTAGTCACGTCGTCCTGTACCTGATCTGGAGCTACAACACTAGAACTCCCCGGCTCGTCCCAACATAAGGGAGTACGGCATCTCCGTCCATACAATGTCTCATACGGTGCCATCCCAATCGACGCGTGTCAGCTGTTATTATATGAAAACTCGACCAACGGGAGATGGTCTGGCCATACCTGACCCCAATCTAGTGCACATGCTCGTAACATATCCTCTAAGGTCTGAATAGTCCGCTCAGACTGGCCGTCAGTCTGTGGATGGTATGCGGTGGTGAAATGAAGACTCGAATCTAGGGCGGCGTGTACCTGCTGCCAAAACCCCGACGTAAAACGCCCGTTCCTGTCCGAGATGATGGTCCTTGGTACTCTATGTAATCTCACAATCTGACGGGTAAAATCCTCGGCTAACGACTCACTGGCCACGTTTCCCGTATAGGGATGAAACGCGCGGTCTTCGTCAACCGATCTACTACTACCCATATCGCGTTGAAGCTCCTACTCGGTCTCAGACCGGTAACGAAATCCATGGATATGTCCTCCCACTTCCACTGCGGCACGGGCAGTGGGTGAAGCTCTCCTCCGTGTCTCTGGTGCTCGATCTTGAGCTGCTGGCAGGTCGCGCAGCGGGCCACATATCTAGCTACATCGGGCTTGAGTCCACCCCACCAAAATAATCTCCTAATATCCTAGTACATCTTACTCGTGCCTGGGTGCACCGAGTAAGGTGTGGAATGTGCCTCATGCAAAATCCACTCTCTCAACTCTTGGTCCGACAGTACACAAATACGTCCTTGGAGTCTCAATAGCTCGTCTGCTCATGTGAAAAATTGTGGTGCCTCTCCTCGGGACATCCTGTCCCGGATCCTCATCAAAATGGGACATCCCTCCTACTTCTGCCGGATCTCTCCGGACAGGTCCGGTAGTACCTCTAACTCGGACAAACAATAGTCCGCATCCGGGAACAAGATATCCAACTCTAACTCTATCAAATCCCTCTGCAACTGTGGCTGAACCGTAAGCCGAGCTATAGCGTCCTCTCGAGGTGTCCTCCTACTCAAAGCATCGGCAACTACGTTCACCTTCCCCCGATGGTACAAAATCTCTAAGTCAAAGTCCTTAATCAGCTCCAGCCATCTCCTTTGGCGGTTATTCAACTCCCGCTGAGTGAATATATACTTCAGACTCTTATGGTCTGTGAAGATCTGGCACGCAGCCCCGTACAAGTAATGTCACCAGATCTTCAGGGCATGAATCACTGCCGCTAGCTCAAGATCATGGGTAGGGTAATTCTTCTCGTACGGCTTTAGCTGCCGAGACGCGTACGCAATAACTCTACTCCTCTGCATCAAAACGCACCCCAAGCCTAGCTTTGAGGCGTCACTATACACTACAAAATCCTCAACGTCCTCAGGCTGGGCTAAAACGGGAGTGGAGGTCAACCTCCTCTTCAGCTCCCCGAAGCTGCACTGACAAGGCTCGGACCAAACGAACCTAGTAGACTTCCTCAGCAAGGAAGTGAGCGGTCGTGCAATCACGGAGAAAACCCTCAACAAAACGGTGGTAATATCCCGCTAAGCCCAAGAAACTGCGCACCTCCTTGACCGTCCTAGGAGGCGGCCATGAGGAAACAGAGTCTATCTTCGCCGGGTCAACCATGACACCCTCTACTCTCAGCGGCCATGCCAGCCGGTAAAACACTTTCCCAACTTGCGCTAAGATCTCAAAAAGGTCCAATGTATCGGAAACTCAACTTCCTTCTCGGGCCTTTCTCACTACAACATTTCCATTATATTTCTTCTTTGCTTGTCTCTAACAAAGACGATCGAACTTCCAATTTACACCGTTGGCTTTGGTTCTTGTCAAACCAAACTTTGATGTTACGTTTCCTTAATTCTTGTTGCAAGTTCTAAGTAATGAAGGAAATACTTTGCTTCACACTGCTTCAACTAACGAGACATGTATGCTATTACTTTTACATCGTCTCTCAATACTCAATCAAGACCATGTCTTGAAGAATCACTTGTACACTTCAAACCGATCATACCTCGAGGCAATTTTAAAATAGTTGCACCAATGAATCTCCTCTTAACTCACAACAACTCCATTGTCCATTTTTGTCCCACTCAATACTTCATCGTCATCCAGAGTAGGTTAGCCATAGATGGTGTTACTTGGATAATCTCTCCACAAAACCGTTAATGACCAGCACATCCAAGAAAACTTGTAACTTCTTTCACATCCTTCGGGGGTTGTCATCCCGAGACAACTGGTCATACAACTTCTCTCTTCTTCGAGAGTAGACCAGAATGTCTTATTCGGGGTATTTGTAAGCCCATATGGAATCACTACAACTCGTAGTGACCATGGTTTGTCTAGAATGTCGTGTTTGCAATTACCCAGTCGGGACTTCTCAATTGGTGACAATCAAACCTTAACTCGATTTTAGAAGAGACCACCGACCCTTGCAACCGGTCGAGTAGATCATCTATATGTGGTAAGGGGGTACTTTTTCTTCATTGTAATCTTGCTCGGCTCATTGTAATCGATGTACAAATGGAGATAACCGTCTCTCTTTTCGTAAACTGGTGTTCTCTATAACAACTTCAAATCAAGAGTTTAAGATATAATCCAATAAGAACTTCAAATCAAGAGTTTAAGATATATTCTAAATTCTTGTTACCGTTCCTTTATGATCCCACAGCCTGGTTACTCTCCCCCACACTCATCCAGAGACCACCCACACATGGGCGTTCTCGGTTGTCACCAATTAGCTGATAACTGACCTTCTCCCATGTCAATGGCTTACCATTCTTCTATGCTTCCATGTTACCATTCTCATGAAGGCTACCCTCCCGGGGTACTCTACCTTAAACTCCGTTAACTCATTCTTCATTCCACGCTTCCTTTTCCTTCTGCGAGATAAATATACCCTTCTCGGCATTGTTGTGTCACATGACTCACCTCCATAGGCTTAACCGCGCTTCATGATATCTTGTAAGTGCGTCTTCTCAAAATCTCTAACGTTAGTTAGCATCCACGTGTTGCTCTCATCTTCTTAGGATCATCATTTATACACACTTCCTCCTTTTTGGCGTTTCTTCGCCTTATCGTCATAACGGAAACCGGTCAACTCCGCATGAATCCCCACCTTGCCATCCTTCTCATAACTCTCGTAATGTTGACTCTTCACTTAATGGTACCTCGTAAACTTAACTTATGGTATCTTACATCTTTCACACTTGGTTCGATCACGTTTCTCATCTTGACTCCAAAGCTTAGGAGCGACTAAGAAAAGCTTCACTTCTTGTGATGGAACACTGCCTTTAACCTTGTTAGTATGCACCCATCTCCTCCTCGATTCGCATCTTTTGTTGTCCACGCGTTTTGTTGAAGAACTTAAGTTTGTTATCTCCATTGTTCTCGTCGTCGTTCGATCAACCGCTTCTAAACTTTAATGTTGCTCCCTTCTCTTGTATTGCTTCCATCTTGATTGCTCTTAAGTTGTCTCGAGTTTTCTTTTACTTGGTTGCCCTTTGCTTACGTCATCTCTACTCCTCCTCTTCGACATCCTTTTAAGGGAATCCGCGAAACGTCATGGTGTCCGTTAGCACGAAAAGATCAACTCGATACTTGAGCGTACTCCTCCACGTATGAACGCTATCCCACGCCAACGACGTCGTCTCAAAGGCTATGATATCGCATTATCCTCTTTCTATTAGGTCCGTATCTCCATATGCTACTATATATATAAGAATCCGTATATAAGACTATATATGTCCTATGTCCACATTACTACTAATATAACACACCCGGAATTCCATCACAACAAAACAAGGTCCAAAACGTATAATAATCCTCCAATATAACAATACATGTAAATCAATTCCATCATGCAACTACAATCCACATATACATAGCTAGGTACATACAAATCCAAAAACATCCTAAGGCCATATATATATATATATATATATATATATATATATATATATATATATATATATAACTATGTAATAATATATATACATACTTCAAATCCAGAGATCTATGTCGCCGAGGTTTGCGGAAGGAGTGGTGGTCCCGTACATTCTAACCCAAACCCGACTCATGCACATGATTTTGAAAATGAAAAGTCATAACCTACGTGGGTTCTGTTTATTCCTCATTCAGCACTTAAAAGATTGCGAGTGTCATTGTTGTGAACCTAGCTCTTATACCACTTTTGTAACACCCCGAATCCGCGGGACTCGAGATGCTTCGGGCGAGACCTCACAATGGGTCCCGACCCTTAGCTTGACAACAATTTCACCGGACCTTTCCAACAAGGCACAAGTAAAGGCAAAACTCAAACCGTTTATAATGTATGTGAGAAACTGAAATGTAAAGATACAAGGTGGAAACTTAGCCGAGTCCTCAAAACGACATAACTCCGATAAGAAAAATCTAAACCGTACAACATAATCCAACAATACAAAGACATAACCCCAAAAACGTCCCCGTCCTATAATGTACGGAGACCCCGGCTGTCCACTCCTCCACATCACTCGGCGGCGTCCCTAACCTGCAAGGCATCTACACAAACGGTTTAAAACCGTTAGCTCATATTCGAAGCATTAGAAAAGAGGTGAAGGCACATACACACATATATCACATAACACATACATACTCCAAAACACACAAGTCCGGTTTATTATCCTTTTATTATTAAGTCGTATCCCGTTCTAATTCGACTTGGGTTTGTGACACGAGAACCACCGTGGTCTCGCCTCGGTCCCTACTTACCGGCAAGGAATGGTATTGATGCATCCGACCGTCTACCCGGACGGGCTAGTCTCCGAGAATCTCCTAGACTCTCGCAAGAGCTAGGAAGATGATGTCACCGCCCGTTATCATACACTTGGGCCAAAATAATATAAATTCGGTGGTCCTATTACCGATTTAGTTTTTTATAACACAAACAATAACACATACACACCACCAACACACATCAATGCTAATACATAAAATACGAGCTAAGTAAGTCCGGAGACTTACCTCGTCACCACACTCAACTCACAACACTCTCGCTTCCTTAGGGAGGAAGCCCACAACCTGCTCACAAGGAGATATGCATATCAATACATGTTCATGCTCAAGAAGTCTTAGACTTCACTCTAGTGATCTAAGCAAGATCACCTAACCCTCAAGCTAGGAATGCATCCTAGGGTTCAAGGTACTCACCACACTCTCAGCACATGAAAGCAACTCACAACAGTTTATAACCTCACATGATCTTAACCCTCAGCCAAGAAGGAACAAACTAGCCTAGAAGGTCCATTATGCTGAACACTCTCGTAACCATCAACTACATCGAGCCTTAAGGGCTCCTAGGTTCACAACCACTAAGTGGCATTCTCAAGCTACTCTAGGCCATCCTAGGCATGCTACTAACATGATACAACTACATAACTAAGGAAGGAACGAAGAGGAAGGGATAAGAGGAACCTACTGTTAAAGAAAACGCAGCCACGGAGTCAAGTTGGCGCCACTGCAGAGCTGTCACTACCCCTGCGGCCTCCTGGCGCCGCCCCTGCGCCTCCTGGTTGTAATACCCCGAATCCGTAGGACTTGAGACGCTACTAGGCTAGGATCTCACAATGGATCCTGAACCTAGCCTGACAACAAGTTCATTGGATCTTACAACAAGGCACAGATAGATTAAAACAAAACATCAAACTGTATATATACACATATCAAAAGGTAATACAGAAGAACCGCTGAGTATAAATCAAAACATATATCCGTACATCATAAATATCCCATGTCCCACGTATAGACCCAGTGTACGGAGCCCTCAGCGGATCACCCCGTCTGAATCACTCTACAGCTCTCCTAACCTGCAAAGGATCTACAACACGGTATAAAACCGTTAGCTGACCATACACATATATATAGAAGATGCATAAGCACAATCATACATCAGGGAAAAATAAACATATCATCATGCTATCACACATTTACCCGGTTTATTATCTTTATATAGTCCAACACTCAGATCGTATAAATAGATGTATATGAATATAAGTGACACGAGGAATATAACCCTCGCCTCTCGGGTATGTTGCCAATTGTAGTGGTAATCTGGTAACACTTTCCCGTCTACACTATGAGAACGGTAGGTGCCCGTCCCACTTCCAGATCTGGCTAGTCCGCAGAGAACCTCCCCGTCTCCACGTGAGATGACAGGGCAAGGCTGTTACAGCCCTACAATGGGCAGTCACTAAACCATAGGTCGGTAATCATCACAACGCATGCTATCAAGCATATATCACACACCACTCATACATACATCCAATATAAGGATGGCAACTAAGTAAGTCCTATGGACTTACCTCAACCTCAAAAGTAGTCTCAACCCGATCAGCTCCAACTCTGGAGAACAACACTGCCTAATAACAAGGCATAACAAGATATCAAACTCCTATCCATCAAAGGGGTCACACCTAGACCCAAGGGATCCATAAGGATCGTATCCAACTTATAAACCTCAAAGCCCTAACCGGCATATAACGATATCATACTCATCATCATTCTATCCTCATACACATACCTAGTGGTAGACCATCCTATAGCATCCTTGCGGATGAGGGCTTCAACTTATTTTGAAATCCTTTTATCAGCTGCAGGATTATCAACGCCCAAGCTAGCGAGTTTGTCCGCCACACCAGTGACTTCCCTGAATACGTGTTTTATAGTTACTTGCGAGAATTGAGAAAGAATTAATGAGATGTTAAATATGATGATATCATGCTCCCATGGTTGTAAGAGCCTTAGTCTTTGAAGCCAGTTTTGGCCTTAGCCGCCCCGCGGGTTTAGGGAGCCACCCCTGCGGCTTGTGCCGTGTTCCGCCCCTGCGGGCCAGGGAACCGCCCCTGCGGTTTCTTGCGGCTGCAGCCGGCTTTGTTGACCGGTTGACTCATGTTTTACCATCTCTTCTTACCTTGGGAGCAAGGGTTTCTTCTTCATTTTTCTTTCCCAATCCAGCTTCTCACGTCCTTCCTTCCTTCTTCTCCTTCTTGATCTTGATCTTGGTTTCCTTAGAGTTTGCAAGAGAGTTGGTTGTGTGGCTTGTTGAGGTTGATGTTGTGCTTTGTGTTGAGCTTTGGAGTCAGTTGAGGTGTGGTTTTGATCTTCCTTGCTGCCTAGGACCACAGCTGTGGTAAGCATCTTGCTTCTTCTTCCTATCTTCTTCCTTAATTCCTTTCCCTAGCTTAGGATTAGATATATGTAGAGGTATATTGATGTTGGAATGTGTATGTGTATGTTGTGTTTCTTTATGGAATGATGAAGACGTGATTCCATCACGTGAAGAGCCGAAGAGGAAATCAGGGTTCGCATTCTACATAGTCACCGCCCCCGCGGCTGTGAACTGCCGCCCCTGCGGAAACCCTGTCACCGCACCCGCGCCCAGAAGCTACCGCCCCGCGGCCACGGTCCCAGCGCCTGCGCCCGTGCCTGCGCTTTCCTGCGGCCACTGTCACCGCTCCTGCGGCTGAGCGTCGCCGCGCCTGCAGTTTGCCTTGTTCCGCCCCTGCACCTTTTCGTTCTGCAGGTGCGTCTTGTACATGATCTACTTAGAGTAGTATGATCCTTTCCTTTCCTAGTATGAGCGGGTTAGTAGCATGTTAGGTATATGTTTGAGGATAGAATGTTAATGGGTATGTTATAGATATGTCGGTTATGGCTTCGAGGTTTATGAGTTGGATGTGATCCTTATGGATCCCTTGGGTCTAGGTGTGACCCCTTTATTGGATAGAAGTTGATATATGTGTATGCCTTGCTTAGGTCGTGTTGTTCTCCAGATTTGGAGCTGACCGTGTGTAAGACTACTTTTGAGGTTGAGGTAAGTCCATAGGACTTACTTAGCTGTCATCCTTATATTGGATGTATGTATGAGTGGTGTGTGATATATGCTTGATAGCATGCGTAATGATGATGTGTTTTATATATATATATATATATATATATATATATATATATATATATATATATATATATATATATATATATATATATATATACGATTGAGTGATTGGACTTTATAAAGAAATAAACCGGGTAAATGTGTGAAAGCATGATGATGTGTTATTATTCCTTGATGTGTGATTGTGTTTATGCATCTTCTATATATATGTGTATGGTTAGCTAACGGTTTTATACCGTGTTGTAGATCCTTTGCAGGTTAGGAGAGTTGCAGAGTGATCCATAGGGGTGATCCGCTGAGGGCTCCGTACACTGGGTTTATACGTGGGACGTGGGATATTTATGATGTATGGATTTATGTTTTGGTTTGTACTCAGCGGTTCTTCTGTATTACCTTTTGATATGTATATAAATAAATATATATATATATATATATATATATATATATATATATATATATATATATATATATATATATATACGTTTGATGTTTTGTTTTAATCTATATGTGCCTTGTTGTAAGATCCAATGAACTTGTTGTCATGCTAGGGTCAGGATCCATTGTGAGATTCTAGCCCAGTAGCGCCTTGAGTCCTACGGATTCGGGGTGTTACAATGGTGGTTTCCAGACGATAGTGATTGAGTTAATAATGGTGAGATTGTCACCCTCAATCTCATTTGTCGATAGATTCATAACTCTGGCTTTTAGGAGGCCATTTGGCAGTGCATGAGCTTCTGCTTGCAGAACATATGAGATCCCACACTGTCCATAGTCATATGCGACAGTAGAAACATTGTGATCTCTCATGATATAACCAAAAGTGCTATTATTGTTATTTCGTTTTGATCCATCAAAATTGAGTCTGATGTTCCCGATCTTTGGTTTTTCTCAATGTATACTTATAGTTTTCCTGTGTTGTGTGTTGCTATCTTTGGCATTATTTTTTGATACAACCTCTTTCTAGTCTCTTATTTGTATATCAATCAAGTCTTTGATATTCTTTGGTTGTTGATCTTGGAAGATATATTGGTTCCTCATGTGTCATAAGTTCCACCATGTGATTGCGAGTTTTTCCATTGTTTTGTTAATAGATTTGGTTAGGGCGGTCGTTATAATGTGCGCCATTCTTTTCCCTTTTGTTTCCATATTTATTAGTAGGTCTTTGGTTTTTACTTCTTCAATGTTATTTAGTGTATATGGGCATTTTATGAAGATGTGTTTGGCGCTTTCATAAGGATGTTGACATAGTATGCAGAGCTTAGGCACTGGTACTTTTTTTTCAAGATTTTCCTTTGTCAGTAGTCCATCTATTGATAATTTCCACACAAAATTCTTACTTTTTGGTATGACATTTAATTTCCATATTCATGCATTATCATGCGGGGAATAACCTTTTTGCTTGTGCAATAGTTGCATTGCTAATTTAGTAGGGAACCATCCTTTCTCACACTATTCCCATTATAACCTATCACGGATAGTATTTATTGGTAGTGGGTAAGAGCGGATTTCCTCTATTATTTCTCTAGGTAGGCTTTGGCTTAGTTTATTGTCAATTGTGGCGTAATTCCATTCGTTGCTAGTGATCAAAGTGCTTACTAGCTCGTCATAATTTAGTGAGTATGTATCTATTGCATAATGTTTTAGAGGTTGTTCACGGATCCATCTGTCTTTCCATATATAGATGGTAATACCATTTCCTACACTCCATCTGAGGTCTTTTTGGAAGTCATGCCATATACTTAGTAGTATTTTCCATTGCCAAGAGGTATTCTACTTTTGTTTGTAGTGCCATAGCATTTTGTCTTTTAAAATATTTTTCTTCAATCACTTTGACCGAAATTAATGTTATTTGGTTCGAACATGATTTTTCAAAAGAGTTTCATTTGTAGAGCTTTGTTTATGTCTTTTGATTTCTTGATTCCTACACCTCCTAATTCTTTTGGTTTGCATATTTTATCCCAATTAATGAGAGGGTGGTAGTTAGCTCCTTTATTCCAAAAGAATTGCCTATTTATTTGGTTTAATTCTTTGTGTATTGATGCCAACAATAGAAAGATTTGCATGATGAAGTTTGGGTTTGCATTTAGGTTTGCTTTTATTAGAATTGTGCGCCTTTCTTGTGAAAGAGAGTTTTCTTTCTATTTTGTGAGTTGTTGTCTAGATTTAGTAATAATGTCTTCAAAAATGGTCTTGATGATTGGACATCCAAGGTATATTTCAAAGCTGGAACTAATAGAGATCCCCAGGCTAAGCTGAAGTGCTCTCCTTTTATTGTTGTCGATGTTGGCGGACGTTTGGAATGAAGATTTTTCATAGTTAACCATTTGTCTTGATATGCTACAGTACTTAGAAAGGATGTCGAGACTTTGTAGGCAAGAAGTGTTGGATGCTTGTGTAAAGATTAGAATATCATCTGCAAATGCAACGAAAGGAATGATTGTTCCTCCTTTTTATGATTATGAAACCAATATTCTTTTGTGGATCGTTACTTGCTTTCTGAATATTCCTAACTAGGACTTCGGCTCCTAGGTTGAAAAGAAATGGTGATAGTGGGTCTCCTTGGCATAGTCCTCTATTTGGGATAAAAGGTTTTGTGGGTTCATCATTGATTATGATGGAGTAAGAGAATGTCGATATCCATACTTTAATCCAACCTATAAAGTTTGTCTGTTGTAAAGGCTCTTGTATAGGATGGATTAATTTCGGATTATTGTTTTTAGTCTTTCTGTAAGAACTTTCGCTATAATTTTATAAACAAACGAGCATACACTATTGGGTCGGTAGTGTTTTGTTGTTGATGGGTTGTCAGTTTTTGGGATAAGGGTCATAAATGCATGATTGATTTGCTTTAGGATTTTCCAAGTTCCGTAGAAACTTTTAGTTGCTCAAATGACAACAAATCCTATAATGTGCCAATATTTTTGAAAGAAATCGGTTGGTATTCCATCAGGTCCAGGTGATTTATCGTTTCCCATATCAAAGATAGCTTTCTTAATTGCATGGTTGGTAAAGGGTTTGATTAGCTTTGTGTTATCCGAGTCAGTAATTTCTTTCTGAATTACTTCTAATTGGTCATTAAGTTCATTGTTATTCATAGTGTTTGCTTTAAAGCGCTCTTGGTAGTCTGAAAGAAACAATGTCCTCTTCTTTGACAGTAATTGTTCCATAAGATTTTATGAGCGTATTTGTGTTTTTGTGGTTCCTTCTACCCGTTGCTTTTCTATGGTGATATTTTGTGTTAGTATCACCTAAAAGGAGAGCATTGAATTTTGATCTTTGAGTCTAGTATCTTTGTTGATATTCAATTAGTCATTCCCTTTTCCTACTGAGTCTATTTAATTTGGCATTCACATTGCTGTCAAAAATTTTGTATAACAGGACTTGTAGATTTTCAATTGTGGATTCAACTCCGCATACTTGCTTGTTGATATTAGCAAAGGTATTTTTGCTCCATCTTTTTAGCTTTCCTTTAAGGAGACTGATATTCTTTATTAGGTTGAACATATGTGTTCCTTGAAATTGTGTTCTCCATGTCTGTTTGATTATATCTTCATAGTCTTTTCTTTATGTCCACATTAGTTCAAATCTAAAAGGTTAGTTTTTTGGTCTGTTCATTTGGTTATTTAGTTCAAAACGTAGATGCGGCAGTGGTCTGAAGTAGTAAAAACATGATTCCAAGTTGATATATTTGGATACTCTTGGTGTACATCAGGGTGCACCATCGCTCGATCTAGCTTTTCCAAAGTGTTATCCGCACCTTCCCTTTGTTTCCGCCACGTGAATTCGTTGTCTTTTGTTTGTAAGTCAACCAGGTTGCATTGATGCATAAGTTGTTGTAGTCTTTTGAACTATCATCGTGTAGTTGGGGCACCTCCCTTTTTGTCTGATGGACTTAGGAGTTCATTAAAGTCTCCAATTACTATTGTTGGGAGGCTAGTTGCATTTATTTGGGTAGTCAAATTGCACCAAAATTCATCAGTATGTTGTTCTTGTGGGGGAGCATAGATAAAGATGATTGAGGTAGAGATATTAGATATAGAATTAGTGTGCTCAATTGTTACACATCTATTTTCGATGTTCTGTATTGTGATAATTTGATTTTGTAGTTGGTAATTGTTTTTCATAGGAGACATAGCCCTCCCGAGAGTCCATCTGTTGGAACGAAGCATATATTATCAAAGTCACCTCCTTTCCAACATTTCTCATCCTGTTTTGTGCTCGTTTTCAATTCAGCAAGCATTATCATGTGAATGTGGTCATTCTCGCAAGTTAGATTTAGATCGGTCTAAAAGTTTTTATCTCTCATACCTCTTCAATTTCAATGGGTGGTAAACTTCCCACGGTCTTACTAGTTTTTGTTTGTCACTGTCTTTAATATCGGTCGATTTCAGCAGATCCCACAATCTTTTAGTCAAGTTGTTGGCATGCGTTTTTTCTTTGAAACAAGATGGTTCATTTTGGTTCCTAGTTTTTGATAGGATATAGCTAGTGTTCAAAGCAAGTACATAGATGAGAGCTAGAGTTTCTTTGTTGTGTGGTCTAATTTTGTGTGTCATTATTTTTTGCATGTTTGAGAGAGTGCAGAGTGATTTCGATCAAAATAGACATTTTGGTCGTACTTTAGCTTTTCCTCATTAGCTTTTTCAAGGGGTATAGTGTAATGTCAACATAAAATAGATATTGGTCGTACATATATATATATATAAAACAGTTGCATCAGAAAGTCTCCTATTAGATTTATTACAGATCAAGTGGTCAAGGTGACAGTAAAGATTAATTGAATTCAGATGTTTATCATGTAGCACAAATAAATTGGTTAATTGGTCAATATACACAAAGATGGTTTTAGCAGTAGAGAGGTTCCAGTTTTTTAGTTCAGTGGTGGACATGCCATTGAAAGTTATCAAGCTATGGTCATGAAAGTAGTAGAAGAAGGGATTGAGTTCATTACCATATGAATGCAACGTGTTGTTGCTAGAATCAGTTATAATGAGAGTGTTACTTATGTTGAGGATGCATGTAGTGTAAGAGATAAACTGCAAAGAGGTATAGACAGAAGCTAGACAAGAAAGTTTTCATCTGGATATATTGTTTATTTAACTTCTTTGTGCAGCCATTCGAGATTTGCCATGGTCATGGTCATGCCCGAGAGGATCAGATGGTTTAGTTGTGATATGTTGGGTGGTTCATTAGCGTTGTAAAGATTCCGCTCAAGTGTTACATTTAGTGCTTGATCCGATTTATGGCATGTTTGTTCTAGTTTGCAGTAGTAGGGTAGTTCATAACAAACATTCATCTTATGCATCTGGTCTTGACAAAAAGGTAGAGAGATATGGTTAGCAATATTTATGCAAAGAGTGTTCAACAGATAAGCAAACAAAGCAAGTTTAGTATCAGTTTTACATCCATATTTAGAGTCATAAATCAAATCTCGGGTACAGATAGCAATCTGGGTGTTGAGGATGTTCCACATAAGAGCAAACAAGTATGATTTTGTATAAGTTTTGCATCTGTAATTAGGGTCGTATTCAGGAAAGTGAGTACAACATTAGTTTCTGGATTTTCTCATTAACGGATGCATTTTATTCTAGGGCTTGTTTGTGTTTGCGGGTATGTGCAGATCGATTGTCGCACACAAAATCATTTCCTTCCTCTGTCGTGAGATTGCTACTTCTTTGTAGCGACTGTGGTGAACTCTTGGCCTTTCATTCCCCTACTGAGATGATTGCTTGCAGAATTGTAGCCAACGCCGCTTGGATTTCCCGGAGTAGGCATTTGAGTCTCTTTCTTCTTTCTCTTCTGATTGTCGCTTGTTTGCTTGTTTGTAGAAGAGGAGCTTTACATCTACCGGGCGATTGAAAATCCCTTCTTTTTGTTTGTTTTCCACATATCTTTAGCCTGATTTTTTTATTTGTGGAGAATGAATTGATCAAGTTTCGAAAGGGATGAGCGATTGAGCGAGTTTGTGGCTCAGGAGGATCGACGTATGCTTTTAGGGTTTGAGGATTTTCTGTGAGGAAGGGAGGCTACTTCTGAATCCATATTGGATATTCGCGATGCTCACAAACTCCAAATTAGGTTACTGAAATCACGCATCAAATCTTTGATGATCCGGATTTCATGTTTACGTCCATCAAAATCAATTGTGTTGTTGACCATTTGGCACGTCAAGGTGTTAAATGGTACTGTAAGTGAAAGATAGCTTCATGGTTTATCCTAGTACATACTGTCATCACTCTTCTTTCAACATAAAGATTTCAATACACAAATGCAACTCATCTCAAATGGAACTGTCAAAATAACAGCAAATTTCCACATAACTTACAACAAATGCTACACAGCAAGTACCTAAAACATAAATAGTTGAAAGAATTACTGCAAATTACCCCCAGCTTGCTGCCAAAGGTTGATAATATCAGTAGCTTGATTGAGGAGAATGATCATCTGCTTCTGTGAAATCCAAGGTTTGCTCTCTAGCAGCACCTTAAGCTCTTCCCAAGCGTCTTTTCTAGGCCAGAAATAGTAAGGGCTCAAAGGGATAGTTCCATGGCCTGGTATAGCCTGATCCAATCCAAGACCGATGTTCTTCTCCATCCAAATGAACTTGAGCACAAGCCTCGGCTTCTCCATTGGCTTCACAACAACTCCCAGTTTCTGCATTTTATCGTCAAAATTGACACAAATGATCGGTTCGAAGATATTGCAATTTCATCCAATTGCAAACCAAGACATGAAATTATATCTAGAATTGAATTCCCAAAAGCCCTAGCTAGATAACCAATTGGGGATTCAAAACACAGACAGAAGTTCAAATTAGGGTAAATACCTGTTTTTCGACAGCCGGCGATGAAGTCTCCTCCACGGCGTCGTCGGTGGCGAATTCAGGGGCCGAAGAGGAATAAATAGCGAAGCCTCTTTTAGGACTTCCATGGAATATCGAGGGAGATATCGATAGGGGGTGTAAGGTGGATATTTTCTGAATAACAGGAGAAGAAACTTTGAGAGGCTTAACGGCGAGCTTTGGGGGGGTTTGTGGGAGGTAGGGATTGATGGTAGGTTGGACCGCCATGGATAACAACATCCTCGAGGTCAGAAGGGTGGGATAGAGATTATAGAAGAAGAGGATTCTATGCAGGAGGTGGGGGTTGATGGTAAGTAGCGACTAGGCGGACTAGCAACCCATTGCTTTGGATAAGGCGGATCTTCAAACTCATTTCCTGGGTCGGATACTATCGTTATAACGAAAATTAAGTTGAAACGTAATGTAAATTACAAATATACCGTAAATTTCATTTAATTTTAGATAAAATTCAACGTTTGACGTATCATTTGATCAAGTGTGTTTCACACTGATTTTCCTTTTCCATTTTGAATTGTAATGAATGCAAACAGGTTCGTAAATATCTATGTTAAGTTGTATTTTGAAGATTTTTAAAACAATTGTACTTACATAAACATAAATGATGTATTTTGAACCCATAAACGTTAAGTTTGATTTAAATTTAAACCCCAAATTTCAATTTGAAGGTTCAGTGAGATTTCAAACAAATTTTACGTTGTACTTTGTAATTATGGTCAAAGTTATGCTCCGACTTTTGTTATGTGGTATATATTGCGAATTTTATGTCCGTTATAAAAATCGTAATCTACCAAATCATCTGTCTGAAACTTTAGGCTCAAACCTTTGTTAAATGCAACGTTTAAAGGTCGAAAGACATCTACATCGAACGATATATGCAGTTGTCATCGTGAATGTGTAAATCCATATTGAAATTCAACATGGTTGCCCAAATTAGACTTCGGCTCCAACGTGATTTTTTTAAAGGAAAGCAATTTGAGGCACCAGTCATCCCTGGTGGTTCGAGGGGTCGCCAATAGTGACAAACGACTAGGTCATCAAGAAGGAGAAGTCCTGGACACCGACCGGTGAAGAGCATCATCGTGGATGAGTTCTTCAACAGCATGGAACACACTAGCAATGACGGTAGGGGACAACGGGCTAAGAGTAACAATAACATCGGCCACCTTGTTGACTTCCCTAAAGATATGTTTGATACGCACGAACTTCGTCAAAAGAACGAAGATGGAAAATAATGTCTCCAAGCAGTATATCGGATGCCCATTGTGGTTTTCAAATACCTAAGACACATTTAATAATGTGGAGATTGTCCCCTTCAAATTTTTTTCCCGACTTCTTTATTCCTTATCTAAGTTTATCCCTTTGAAAAGAGTCGTAGCCTCAATTTCAAATTTTGATAAGTTTGGGAGTTTTTCAAAGTCCATGTTTAGCACTTTTGCATCATGGTCGCGGATAATTACTCCAAAAGTGCTGATATTACATAATTTAGTTTAGAGCTATCAAAGCTCATTTTTACAAAATTGGTTTTATAAGTTTTTCTCATTTTATGTTTCTTCTTTTTTGTCTAGAGATAGGAGAATGTTTTTAGGCATCTCCCCCAGGTGTAGCATAATAATCTAAGGTTGTTTGTGTCGAGATTGTCCCTTAATAAGTTAATTGCAATGTTGGGTTTTGGGTTATTCCATGCTATTTGGCTAATGACGTTTGTATAATTTGGGAGAATATCATCATAAGCTTGTTTGATATATAGACAGTCTCAGAGAAAATGTCCTAAGTCTTCCAAGAGATGTTTACAAAAGTCACAATCCATCGGGACTATGATCCTACGTTCTTTGAGTTTTACTTTCGTAGGAATTCCTTTTTTTTTTTGTAACTTTCCACACAAAAAATTTAATCATCGAGGCAATGTCTAATTTCCAAATCCAATTGCATTCATCATCCTTCGGACCTTTGTTTACATTGATCATTTTCACGGCAAATTTAGTTAAAATGTGACTTTCATTTTTAATGCTCTATTTTTTGTCATGCATTACCTGATTTGCTTCTTTAGTGAATTATGTAAGGTCACTCTTAAAAATACATCGCTAAAAAGTTTTTGTTAGTGGTGACCTACATAAATTGTTTTAATTGTAGTTTTGTGTAATATTGGTTTTTAGAGAATTTTCTTAAAAGAGGTGCATTGTAACGATGATTTTGGGTTTTAGTTCAAATCAAGATCTTATGTTCATTGTGCAACGAGGCACACTTATAGGATGTTGTAGATAATAAGTTTACACATCGGCATCCTAGAACATCAATCTACCGATGTCCTATTGTTGCAAAACAAATCGGTGTCTTGTTGTCGCCAAAAAAATCGGCGTCCTGTTGTCGCCAAACAAATCGATGGCATATTGTCGTCAAACAAACACAAAGGGAAACCCTGACAACTTTCGTTCAAGACTCATCGTCTCAATTGAATAAAATATATTTAAAGGCAAGCCAAGAGGAGAGTTAAAGAAACACATAGCTTCAAGTACAAATCAATATCATTTGCACCTCCTATACAACAAACACAAAGCCGTCTTCGTTTTATGAGGTTGTTAAGCATGCCTCTTGGTGTACCGTTATGAACGGAGAATTGGACGCTCTCATTCGCGATGGAACCTGGGATTAACTCACTTGCTTCCCTCTAAGAAACCAATTGATAATAATGGGTTTACAGGATCAAGTACAATTTAGACGGGTCCGTTGAGCGCCATAAAGCTCGTCTTGTTGTTCTAGGGAACCTTTAAGTTGAATGGATTGATTTTAATGAGACTTTTGCTCCGGTAGCCAACATGACAACAATTTGTCTAATTCTCTCCGTGGCTATTATAGAAAAATGGGAGTTCCATTTTAATGAACGTGTACAAGGGTTTTCTTTATGGTGATCTTGATGAAAAAGTGTTTATGAGACCTCTCCAAGACTTGATAATGTTCCCTTTGGACATGTGTGTCGTCTGTGCAAGTCCCTTTTATGATCTCAAACAAGCAGTGGTTTGTCATGTTGTCTTCTGTACTATGCACATTCGGATTTTCTCAAAGCTATGTAAACCACTACTCTCTATATGAGCGGTTTGGTCTCACTCGATCTACATGTCCTCGTCTATGTTGATGACCTTATCGTAGCTGCAGGTAATGATGCTACCCTTATGATTCAATTCAAGTCTTACTTGGGTTGTTGCTTTTATATGAAGGATTTGGGATCTCTGAATTATTTTCGGTCATTGAAATCGCTCAAAATCAATCCACTATTGTAATCAACAAGAGAAAATATACTCTCGACATCGCGAGTGAGGCCGGTCTGCTAGTTCCCAAGTTGTGTTCATTTCTATTGGAGAAACAACATGAACTTAATTGCTTCTTTGGACTACCCTCTATTTGAGTCTCCTACAAGTATCGTCGCCTTGTTAATAAACTTACTTATCTCACCATCACTCGCCTAGAGATGTCCTATGCAACCCATACTCTTGCCTAGTTTATGTAGGGTTAACAATTTCTCACTAGCAAGTTGCCCTGCATGTGCTTCGTTATTTCAAGATCCATTTGGGTAAATGTCTACTTCTTATTGCATGTAGTTCTCTACAACTAATAACATACTCTGATTTTGATTGGGCATCTTGTCCATTGACTCAACAATCCCTCACTATCTACTACAACAAATTGGGGCAATCTTCTAACTCACGGAAAACGAAGAAGTAAAAAATCCATGGTATGGTTGAAGTCTACTAAGGTTGATGGTATCCACTTGACGTGAGATGGTATGGCTGAAGTCTTTCTTTCGATTTATGGCATTCATCATTTCTCTCCGATGCAACTTGATGCCTTCTCAAACAACACAATACAACCACAAGTGTATGGTAATGTAACTACAATAGAAATCAAGGTCGTATCTGCAAAGACTTGGTTATCTAATTGGCGTGTTTCATATTATGATATACACAGCTTGGTAATTCTGATTTTGTTATTCACACATGACGTGGCCTGTTTATAACCTCACAATGCTGTAACAGAATATCTGATAGATCCATTGTATAGGATATAAAAAGGGAGACACATCCATTTCATCAGTGTACTTTTCAATCATCAATACAATCCAATTCTCTCTCTCATTCTTCTTCCAAAACTGTTCTGAATATTCACAAAACAAACACTTCCGCACACTGTAATATGGTATCAGAGGTTTGATTTTTCAAGATAATGGAGATCGAGTCGTCAGATTCAGACGACAGTTCTGAAAGCAGAAATCAATCGAATTCAAAGAAAGTAAAGAATTCGAAGGGATCTGAGTATGCTACGATAGATCCTAATGATCCGATCTATTTGCATCATTCGGATCATCCGAGTTATGTCTTGGCAACACAGTTATTGAACGACAACAACTACCATAGATGGAGGCGTTCGGTCGAAGTCTCTCTCAGCGCCAAGAACAAACTTGGATTCGTCACGGGATCTTGCAAGGAGCCAAAGGACGATAGTTCATTTCAAGTAACTCAATGGAAGCGATGTGATAGCATGGTTATTTCCTGGCTGATTCACTCAGTAGAGAAAGATATTGCAGATACGTTGCTATACTGCACTTCTGCTCATGAGATCTGGTCAGATCTCAAACTCAGGTTTGAGAATCCGAATATTACACAAACTTATCAGACTCAGAAAGCTTTGTTCAATGTTTCTCAAGGAAACATTTTTGTCTCCCAATACTTCACAAAATTTCGAAAGCTATGGGATGAATATACTGCTTTAATCGAATTACCTGAGTGCAAGAATTGTGGAAATATGAAAGTTGTTCCACAATTTCTTTTAAACCTACATATCATTCAATTCTTGGTAGGATTAAATGATACGTATAATGTTGTAAGGGGGAACATATTGATGATGAAACCAACTCCGAAAATGTCTGAAGTATATAATATCTCCTCCAAGAAGAGAAGCACAGAGAACTGAACAATTCTTCCAATCAGCCAAGTAACTCTACTGCTTTTAATGTCTTTCCTAAGACAGGAAAAGCCTCAGGAAATGCAAGTTATAATCCAAATCCTAACAACAATCAACAACCACGGGGATCTTACAACAATCAACACTCTAATTCTAGCTCAAGAACTGGAAGTTCTAACCAGCAAGGAAACAACAATGGAAGCAGTGATAAAAATGCAAATTCAAGAAATGACAAAGGCAAACCCTATTACTTCTGTGATTATTGCAAGATTGAAGGGCACAACATAAGTAGATGCTTCAAGATCCATGGATATCCTCGAGGAGACAGAAACAGGAAGTTTGCAGGCAATGCTTCACAACAGGATGAAGGCAACTGTTATTCAAACAACAACTCAATTCCTAACTTCACCAAGGATCAATACAATCAGCTTATGGCTCTTCTTAGCAAACCAAATGATTCGAAGTCTACTCCAGACCATGGAGCGAGCATGTTGGCAGGTAAATGCTTTAATTCTATTATTCATAACTCAAATCACTCTTGGATCATTGATAGCGGTGCAACCCATCACATTACTCCATTCTTGTCCGTATTTGATCAATATGAACCTTTATCCCAACCAAAATATATCGTCATTCCTAATGGAGATAAATCTCTCATTTCTCATGTTGGCACTGTCATCCTCAATTTTGACATCACATTACACAATGTCCTTCATGTTCCTACCTTTTCTTTTAATCTTTTGTCTGTTCACCAACTTTTATCTGACCAGCAATCTAACATCTTGTTCACACCTTCACAATGTCTCCTTCAGGCCCCTTCAACGAACAAATCTCAGGTTCTCTTGGTAACCACAATCAAGGTCTTTACATTACACCAACCTCTTCTGATATTACTTTAGCTAAACAGACAACACCAAAATTTTCTTGTAATGTCTCTGTTGAACTGTGGCATTGTAGACTAGGTCATATCCCTTTTGAGAACCTACGTCTATTTCCTTTTCTACAAAATGTCAAGAAAGTTTCCCCTTCTCATGTATGTGGCATATGTCCCAAAGCAAGACAATGTAACAAACCTTTTCCTATCAGCTCAATAAAAACATTTGTTGTTTTGGAAATGTTACATGTGGACATATGGGGCCATACCAAACACCCACACATGATGGTTTCAAATTTTTCCTTACTATAGTCGATGATTTCTCTCGTGCCACATGGACATACCTGATTGCCCAAAAGAGTAATGCTTTTTCAACCCTCAAAAATTTCATTTCATTTGCCAAGAATCATTTTTCCAAGCCTATTCATACCATTCAATCTGACAATGGTGCTGAATTTTGTAGCAATGAGGCTAATGAATTTTATCAAGCTCATGGCATTATACACCAAACATCATGTGTCGAAACTCCTCAACAAAATGGGGTTGTTGAACGAAAACACAAGCACCTACTTGAGACAGCTAGAGCCTTATTTTTACCAATCCAATCTACCTTCTCAATACTGGGGAGAATGTATACTCACAACCACATACCTCATTAACCGATTTCCCCTATCTAGCATCAATTTTCAAACCCCATACACTGTTTTGTTTGGTCATTTGCCTTCCTATGATCACCTTCGACCCTTTGGTTGTTTATGCTTCATTAGCACTCTAAATCAGGGAAGAACCAAGTTTGCTCCACGTGCATTACCTGGCATATTTGTAGGCTACCCTTATGGCCAAAAAGGTTATAAAGTTCTTGACATCAACACTCTGCAGATTTCAATCTCAAGAAATGTGTCTTTTCATGAACTGATTTTTCCCCTTCATACTAAACCACTCCAAACTCAAACAATGCTTCCTTCATTACCCTCTCATGACTCTATATTTCCTGAGAATTTTTTCTTCCAACCAACTTCATCTTTACCTTCTTAGTCCATTTTTCCAACTCCATATGATTCCAATATCGTCCCTTCACCTTCTGAGTTGCCACAACCTTCATCTACCTCAGTTGAATCCCTACCTACAACCTTAGATGATGTCATCACCTCTCCTGTACCAATAAGAAGATCCACTCGATCCCATCATCCTCCATCACATTTATTAGATTTTATTTGGCATTTTAGTGCTAATCAAGATCAGTTCCCTTTACTTGCTGGTTTTCTCTGTTCTTTTCATGCTTCCTTACCATCTCCTTCTAATACCAATTTCTCTATTCCTACTGAACCAAAAACTTTTTCCCAAGCATCCAAAGATCCAAGATGGGTGGAAGCTATGAATAAAGAATTAAATGCTTTACATTCTAATCAAACTTGGGTTCTTGTTGATCTTCCTCAAGGTAAAAGAACTATAGGCTGCAAGTGGGTATTCAAAGTCAAACTCAAGGCTGATGGCTCTCTTGAGAGATGCAAAGCTCAATAAGTTGCTAAAGGATACACACAGGAATATGGTATTGATTTTGAAGAAACTTTTTCTCGTGTGGTAAGAATGACTACCATTCGCACATTCATCTCATTTGCTCTACACAAAGGCTGGTCTATTTTCAATTAGACATCAACAATGCTTTTCTCCATGGAGATCTCCATGAAGAAGTTTACATGACACCTCCCCCCGGGCTTCCTAATGCTGAGAATAAGGTCTGTTTTTTGAAGAAATCTCTTTACGGACTCAAACAAGCCTCCCGACAGTGGTTCTATAAGCTTGCAACCACTCTTCTCACTCTTGGTTTTCAGCAATCTAAACATGACTCTTCACTTTTTCTACGACATATTGCTGCTCACACTACTATTATAGCTGTCTATGTTGACGATATCCTCATTACTGGATCTGATACAGTTGCTATCCAGACTCTCAAGGATGCTCTTCATTCTCTTTTCAGCATCAAGGATCTAGGTCTTCTCAATTTATTCCTTGGCATTGAGGTTAATTATTTTCCAGATCATGTTGTCCTTCATCAGAAAAGGTTTGCTTCTGAATTACTAAGTGATTCTGGAGTTGAAGATCTCCATCCCTATGTTACTCCACTACCAATCAACTTCAGTTTTTCTCATGATGATGTTGATTACATGCCTGATCCCTCTCTTTATAGGAGTTTGGTTGGAAAACTAAATTATTTGACCAATACCAGGCCTGACTTGTCTTTTGATGTCCAACTCCTTAGTCAGTTCCTACAAAAACCAAAACATTACCACTTTACAGCCTCGGATTGGGCTAAAGGTACCTTACACTATGGCCTCAAATTCACTGTTGGGTCTACAATTACCCTTCAAGCTTTTTCAGACTCGGATTGGGCTAGTTGTCCCATATCCCGTCGCTCTGTTACTGGTTTTGTCATTCTCTATGGCAATAACCCTATATCCTGGAAATCTAAGAAACAAGTTACAGTTTTCAAGAGTTCGTCTGAAGCTGAATATCGAGCAATGTCACAAGCTGCTTCTGAAGTCACATGGCTTGTTGGTTTGCTACAAGAATTAGGTGAACAAAATCTCACTCCTGTCACACTGCATTGTGACAACAAATCAGCCATTTATATTGCAAGGAACCCGTTTTTTCATGAGCGAACCAAACATATCGAAATTGACTGCCACTTTACACGTGATAAGATTATGGATGGTTTGCTTCAGCTCAGTTACTTCCTACTTCGAATCAATTGGCTGATGTTCTGACTAAAATTCTCCCTTCTAAACATCACACTGAGCTTTTGTCCAAACTGGGAATGTCTACTTCTCCAGTTTGAGGGGGGCTATTATGATATACACAGCTTGGTAATTCTGATTTTGTTACTCACACATGACGTGGCCTGTTTATAACCTCACAATGCTGTAACAGAATATCTGATAGATCGATTGTATAGGATATAAAAAGGAAGACACGTCCATTTCATCAGTGTACTTTTCAATCATCAATACAATCCAATTCTCTCTCTCATTCTTCTTCCAAAACTGTTCTAAATATTCACAAAACAAACACTTCCGCACACTGTAATATTTCAATCTAAGATGTTCAGCGCATAATGAAAACTCCATTCCAAATGGTTGCCTACGGATATTTGTAAGAAACTTGACAGGATTAGATGAAACTTTGTGTGGGGCAGCGATGCTACTAGTATGAAGGTTCATCTTGTCAAATGGGATCATTTGTGTCTTCCAAGGATAAAGGAGGCATTGGCCTTCGGAAAACTAGTGAGGTTTCTTTAGTAAGCAAACATGGTCGGAGATTGTTTGCCGAAGGAGATTCGTTATGGGAAACTGTTTTTCGGCATAAATATCGACTGATGGGCCGTGATTAACTGAAGAATATTGTTTGCGGGCAAGGAAGTTCTTCTATTTGGCGGAGTATCGTTAGAGGTTATAATGACGTTGTAGCGCCTAATCTTGCATGGAATATTTAGGATGGGTGCTCAGTGAGTTTTTGGCAAGACAAGTGGCTGAGGGAGGAGGCTCTCGATCTAAGTTCGACTGTCCCGCTCTCTCCGGCATGATAGAGTTTTGCGAGTGACAAATGTGTATGACGTGCATACGGGGTGGAATTGAGAGTATTTTTGTTTGAAAATCAATAACTCATCATGCTTGAAACTAATGGCGTGTACCCCTATATGTCCTCGCCCAAGGAGTGATGAGGTTCGATGGCGTAGCTCAAAAACTGGTAGGTTCTCGGCATCGACTGTGTTGGATTATGTCCGTAGAGATAGGCATATCCATGGTGTTCGAATGGGTTCCTTAACCGAGTTTGGAAGGGAAGGGTTCCAAAGCGTGTGCGTCTGTTTATGTGGAAGGTCTATTGGGGCCGTTTACTTACAAACAAGGAGAGGGCAAGAAGACACATGGTGACTACGGAAGATTCCGATCTATGCCTGGGAAATCGTGAATCTTCTCTGCATATTTTCCATAATTGCTCTCCTATGAGTGCTGCACGGAGGAAGCTTGTGCCGGCGTCTCATCATTATGCGTTCTTCTCACTATATTGGAAAGACTAGCTGTTCGAGAATATGGGCATTAGGAGGAGAGAGGAACAGGCAGTGTAGTGGAATGTCCTATTTATGCTTACATATGGTGGAGTTGGACTTGGAGAAACTCTAGAATTTTCCGAGGAAATATAGGCATTGAGAACAAGGTTGGCTTCATTTGGCTGAAATACAAGGAATGTGTGGAAGCTTTGGACGTCGTTGGTCCTTATGGGTCGCCTGATGGCATCACAGGAGACGGACTCTAAAACAACATGTGAGCTCTTTGAAAGGAAATCCTGGACTAGCGGGAGCTGGAGGATGTATTCGAGACTACTTTAATTTGGTGTGTGGTTGTTGGAATATGTAGTAAATTTGGGATTTGTATATGCACTAATTTCTGAGTTGTGGGGTGTTGCGCGTGGTTTGAGGGTTGCATGGGAAGCCGGGCATCGACAAGTACATGTTGAGACGGACTGTAAAACAACATGTGAGCTCTTTGAAAGGGGTGTGAACTCGAGATATCCGCTTTCTAGCCTGGTCATTATGTGTCAAGGTTTCATTACACGGGATTGGACTATAAGGTTCAGTCATATTTACAGGAAAGGGAATAACTAGCTTGTTAACTTACCTTCTCGCTTTCTGTAGGCTGTTATTTATTAGACTTTGCTCCAGCTGCTTGCTCTTGGTTTTTAGTTTCAGAAGATTACTATGGGACTAGTTTTTCGTAATTACTCTTTTTTTTAAAATTTAGTTGGAGCTTAGGCTCACTTTCACGAGAAGAAAAAATTTTCGACTGCATTTAGTCTTTTATTACCTAAAGTCGGTTAGGATTTATTTATAGTTTATAAAACCTCCCACCATTTTTCGGCCTCCCCTCGTCGTTAATGATGGCGGCGGTATTCACGACGCCAAATTGCACAAGTACGTCATCGTAGCAAAACCATAACAGGCCGTCGTTGCGGAATTCGGAGACTGATGACAATGTACCAGCTCAACGGCATCAGAAACCAACTAAACCAGAGGTGACTTCTCGTAATCGGCAGAACGGAGGCGTCCTGCAACTCCGACGCCCGTCAAAGCGAAGTCTGTCGCTCTCCTTCCAAGGACAGTCGTCATTGACGTCGATCGATTAACAAGATGAAGGTTAATTGCTCCTTCACCGAATCTCCGAATTTCTACAGCGGCGACATCAATGACTCCAAGAAGAAACTGATTGGTAGATCCGGCAACGTGGTCAAGTCTCTACAAATATCTTTTGAGCAATACTGACTTGATGAATTGTGATAGGAGTGACACAAAACCTAATTTAGAGGATTTGTTCATCTCGCCTTTGGATTCAGCAGCCTCATCTTGACTAATGACTCATATAAGTATATGTATTTTCTCAGCATTCGTTTTAGTTTAAAAGTGGTTTCCAGCCTAACACACTAAACAATTCAACTTTCTTTTCCTATATATATACTATGATTCCATTGTTTGTTGGAAATAAGTGATGGCTTTCCATGAATTCCTCTTTTTTGCTCTAGGCTTATCAATCGGATTTATGGTATGGTCCTATGATCTGAAAACCCTTCCGTGCACCGTCACGCCGTCAGTAGCGCCACAAATAGTGTCAAGGACGTCAGATAATTCAGTTAGGCATGGGATGAGCGAGGAAGAGCTATTTAAGAAAGCATCAAAGATGGATCAAGTGCAAGAGACGTCAAAGGTAGCTTTCCTGTTCTTGACAAGAGGGTCATTGCCATTAGCTCCGATATGGGAATCCTTCTTTGAAGGGCATAAGGGCTTTTACTCTGTCTACGTTCATGCTCATCCTTCTTATAGAGATACTTATCCCCATGGTTCTGTCTTCCATGGCCGATTCATTCCTAGCCAGGTTTGCTTCTTTTATCGATCATCATCATTCCTTACAGACTGCTGGACTAGTGTATGTGAAGTCAAAACTTGGTAATGGAATGTTAGATAATTTCCCACCACTCCACTAAGACATAGGGTGAGTGGACCAATATATATAAAACTCAACAAACAATGGAATCATCAATGAGCGGTAATATTTATATATATATATATATATATATATATATATATATATATATATATATATATATATATATATATATTATAAAAAAAATTATTTTACATTAGTTGTTAATTTTATTTTGATATCACTAGTTTTTTAAAAAAAATTATGAATAAAAATATGTGTAGTTTTTAGGATAAGAGTTCATTTAAAAAAGGACATTCCTCACCCCAAAAAAAATATATATATTTATTGGTTTAGACGAGGAGACTCTTTGAAGAAAAAAAATTAGTTTTGAAAAATTTTGTTTTATTTTGGTACTACTTCGTTCATTTTTAATTCACTAGCCGTTCGTTTTTCAAACGCTTATACAAAAAGAACATGAACATACTTTTTATTTCATAATCAACAAAAAATGAATATTAATACCAAAAATATATTAAAAAAATATAAACTCCTACTAAAAAACAAACAAAAGTGTCTTCACCGGGATTATATATATATATATATATATATAATATTATTTGTTCGTTCGCAGGTAGTGCAATGGGGAACCATATCGGTGGTAGCCGCAGAGAGACGCCTCTTAGCTAACGCCTTACTTGATCTCTCCAATCAAAGATTTGTACTATTGTCGGAGTCATGTATACCCATCTTCAACTTCTCCAAGGTCTACAACTACTTGATGGGCTCAAACCTAAGCTTTCTCGACTCTTTCGATAGCCCTTCAAGAAACGCTCGCGGACGCTATAACCTCAAAATGTCGCCTCTCGTAAATCTCACGGATTGGAGAAAGGGTTCACAATGGTTCGAGCTGCATCGCAATTTAGCAATTGACATAGTCTCTGATACCATCTACTTCAATGTTTTTGAGGAATATCTTCAACGACATTATAGTGACGAGCATTATATACCGACGCTTATCAATATTAAGCATCCGAATTTGGTCGCTAATCGAACCGTTACATTTACGGATTGGACTGGAGGTGGTGTTCATCCTGCTTCGTTCCATAGTCTCAATATATCTTATGCTTTGCTCGATTCGATTAGGTTTCGATCCAATTGTACTTACAACGGTATCGAAACTCGTACTTGTTTTTTGTTTGCAAGGAAATTCAAACCTTCTGCCTTGGAGCCTCTATTGAGATTGTTAGGTTATTAATATGGATCTTCATAATAATTGATACAACTATCTCTTCATATTTTCTCTTTTTCTACCATCTGAAAATGATCAATTTCTTCCAAACCGATCAATTAAGGATCATGATTCATATTTAAGGGTCGAAAGTGCACAAATAATTACAAAAATTAGAAACACAAATTATCTACAATAATACATAAAATTAACGTACGAGAATTTGGCAAAGGGTTCGGCACACTGAACAAAAAAGCCCTTTTATCACGTTTTATTTATCACGGTTCAACTTTTTGTGTCTTAAAAAGTACTCTTAGAACTATTATTCCGATTATAAATACTAACCGTGATAAAATAGTTGGGTTAAAAAGTAAATTTATCCTAACATCTCGGTTTTATTAAGTGGGATAAAAAAAGGAGAATATATCCGGTTCAATCTATTGAAAAGACATGGAAATTTCAATGTTTATTTTAGGATTTTTTCAATATAATTCTCTACCTTCAAATTGATCTCAAGCCTGAGCATGCCCTTCATCGACCTTCCTTTCAAAACTAGATTCTCCCTATCTCTTTGACCTAACATCTCGCGGCAGTTAATCAATTTGTAGAGGTTAACAATATTCTGCTTTACCTTACATCTTGATTTTGGAAGAGAATCGTTCAATACTTGATTCATCCGGTTTTGGTCTCTTTCTTATAGTATACATCGATTGTGCAAGAATACGTCGTTGTGTTCACATCCAGCGGTTTGAATCGAGCCAGCATAACAATCGACACTACCAATTTCTTTGGTAAGTCTCTAATCTAACTAATGAATGGAAGATTTTAATTTTTACCGATGTATATATACTTCTCCCTATCTATTTCCATAGATTTGATTACTTGCAAGTTAAACTTAGAGATCTGTGCATTTATATGTCCTAATCGTGATATTCACGATTTTCAAAGCCAAATTCATTCTTTTGTAGAATTTCCTGCACGTAATTTTCACTTGCCTTGTTCAATCAGTTCAATATAGCATGAACAATTTGACCTAATTAGTAACTAATAATTATTCATGTTTAACTAATTAAAAGAGAGCATCATTAGAAGTTAATTTCTCTTTTAGGCAAGCAATTCACATTTCATTGTAGCTTTCACGTTGTTTTGAGTACCTAGCCATTATTCAAAGAACAATTTGACCTTTTATGTAGCTAGCCATTATTTAGGAATAATGTCACTTTTTTATGCAACTTCTACTCTTGTTTCAACAATCTTGTGTTTAAATGAGACTTAAATATGATATAAGTGTTCTTGTTTATTATAATGTCTCCTCTGTTGACATTCAATTAAATATTTAGAATGTATATTCTTGGTTCCACTGTAAGGAGTGAATAATCTAAACTTTTACCATTTATAAACAAGTAGAATAAACTTTGTGATAACTAATATTGTACACTATCATGGCTTATTTAAGTTATCTCTCTTTAAGCCTAACTAATCAACTATAACATGTTGTCTAAAATCGCTAGATTGTTCATCATATAATTAAGAGCCCGTAACTTTATAAATCAGAGTATAGTCCTCTGTTGAAAATATCCTGAACAAGTGCCTTTTTCTTGTAAAAATCATAAACAAAAAGATGTATTTTAGTTGTTCTTATATATGTTGATATTGAGCAAAGTAAAGCAGCAAAACCTCAGAATTCCCTGGCAGAATAGGCAAATAACTTAGTGTCATCACTGGCTGAAATAAGCATGGAAACTCCCAAATGTGCTCACTTGTGATAACTATAGTCAAGCGTGCTTTTTCTGTCGACTGATGTTTTTTTCTTCTTTACTAGTGAGCTAGCTGATGTTGAGAAAATTAAAAACACAAGAAATTCCATCACGGAGAAAAAACATTATAAGAAATGAACATTGGTTTCAAATTGACCAACTAGACAATGCCATTATAAAATTAAACACAGCAGTAATAAAAGCATATTAACCTATTCACTAATAGGAATTGCAATGGTCAAAGCCCTTACATCATGCCTATGCGGCCTAATACAACCAACATATACCCATTTCATGGCAATCTCAGACAAAGAACTAGAACTAGAATTCGAGTTGGCAACATTCCTTGAAAGCTTTTAGATTATCACCTATAATAAAGTAATACAATTGTCACAGTAAGTTTGTTTTTAGTTACTAAAGCCACGTAGTTAATATTTGTGTGTTTCAGGAAATCAAATTTAAAGTAATAAAAAAATGTAATTCTCAACTTATATATAAGGAGGAAGATATTATATGAGCAAGGACAAAAATTCTAAAGAACTTACTGAGAATGAACGAAAAGTAACATCTTATTTTTCCTCTTCTATTATTGTAGAGATTTCCTTAACCTAACTCATGACTTTCAACCTGTCTAGTAGCTTCTGTTATATACTATACTCTATCTTCATTCTTTCTAATGAATGGTATGAATTGCACCAACTATTTGTAGACTCATATATGCTCCATATTTTTCTTCTTTACTAACCATTCTAATATATATTCATAGATTCTGTTGGTTTCTGAGGATCAAATCAAGTTAGCTTATTTTGTGCTTGCTTGGGAGCTAGGTAATTTTTTTTGGTTTCTATCACTTCTTCTTGTTCTTGTTATAATTTTAAACAAATTTTAGTTCCACTTCATTGAGCTAAATATTTTAAATATTGAAATAGGAAAAAAAACACGTGTACTTTCTCATGAATCTCGTTTATTTGTGCATCTATCTTTCTATATGAGCTGAATTGAACTAAATTACCACTTGTTGGAAGCTTTTGCCGATGTATACTTAACCCTCTCTTTCTGTCAGTTTATTCATTCGCAAGTATATATCTGAACTTGTTTATTTGTGCATCTACCTACTCAAATCTCTGTCCCACTATTGTGAATACCTACTATGAAAAATGGTCTTGTTGGCCAAATTTCTTAGTGATTGTAATTTTGGTCACCACAATTGAAATGAACTTAGAAAAAACAATATAGAGTAAGCTTGCATTTATTTTTCCTTCTCCACGTTGGTTAGGATTATCTAATGTTCAAAACCTATAGTTATTTTTCCTCCCTGTGTCTTTATGTCACTTTGTTTACAGTTGTTGTTTTCAGGTTTACTTTACTTGTTTATCTAGAATCCAAACTTTAAATAATGTATTCAAAATGTATATATTGTGTCTAGTGGTACAAAAAAGCTTATTCAAGAAAACCAATAGAACTTAGTCAATAAGGACAACTTTTAAGGATCATATGGGCTATAGATTTATATAACATTCATGCTTGTAGCTTTATATGGATATATAAGTTTAAGTTAATATGTTGTATTCCTTTTATTTTTTTTTCAGTATTACTTGAGATAGAACAAGGCTTACACCCAAGAAGAAATTGATGAAATTCGTGTACAATGGCTAGAATTCTCCAGTCAAATGACGGACATTTAGATGCAAAGCTTCAAATAACGCAGTTTATGATGTGAAGCCATCTTCACGTCTTCATAGGTCAATTGGTTGTCGTTTAAAGTTTTAAGTGTCACTATAACATCACTCTTTTTTTTCATAGAGAGACATGGTTGTAACACCCCGAATCCGTAGGACTCGGAGTGCTACTGGGCTAGGATCTCACAATGGATCCTGGCCCTAGCCTGACAACAACTTCACTGAATCTTACAACAAGGCACTGATAGATTAAAACAAAACATAAAACTGATGTATATATATATACTGATCAAAAGTAATACACAGAACCCTCAGCAGTATAAACAACCCAAAACCCACGAGTACGCCCTGTGTACGGAACCCTCAGCAGATCACCCCTCCGGATCACTCTGCAGTTCTCCTAACCTGCAAAGGATCTACAACACGGTATAAAACCGTTAGCTAACTATACACAAATATAAGATAGGCAAGAGCACAATCACACCTCATATAAACAATAACACATCAACATGATATCACACATTTACCCGGTTTATTATCTTTATAACGTTAATCACTCAAGAGTATATAAATCAGTATATGAAAATAGGTGACACGAGGAATATAATCCTCGCCTCTGCGTGCAATAGCTAGCTGGAGTGGTATCAGCGCACCTTCCCGTATACCGTAAGGAGTGGTATCAGTACCTTTCCCGTATACCAAGTCTAGCTAGCGTACAGAGAACTTCCCAGACTCCACTACGGGATGAAAGGGTAAGTTGTCACAGCCACTACAATGGGCGGTCAATATAACATAGGTCGGTGACCAACATGAAGCATGCTATAAGCATATAACAATCACCACTCATGCACACATCCAATGTAAGGATGGCAGCTAAGTAAGTCCTATGGACTTACCTCAATCTCAGAAGTATCTCGCTACGAGCAAATCTCAGAAACGTCCACTCCAACTGGAGAACAACACAGCCTATACAAGGCACACAAATACATATCACAATCCTATCACACACAAAGGGTCACACCTACACCCAAGGGATCCATAAGGGATCAATTCCAACTCGTAAACCTCAAAGCCGTAACCGGCATAACTATACCATACTCATCATCATCCGAATCCTAGCATGATACTAGTTCCCTCGTACTAGAAAGGAAAGGAAACTACTTAACTATAAGTAGTTCCGGGACAACACGCACCTGCGTGAACTAAGACCGCAGGGGCGGAAGAGGTCACCCGCAGGCGCGGAAGGTAGAAGCCGCAGGGGCGGTGACACAGAACGCAGGCAAGCGCAGGCACGCCGCTGGCACGACACAGGCGCTGTGGCACGGTAGCCGCGGGGGCGGTGGCTCTTGGCCGCGGGGGCGGCGACAGTGCAGAAGGCAACTTCGCGGTTCCTCTTCGGTTCTTCACGTGATCAAATCACGTCTATACTCTTCCAGATTCATACACATACATATAAATACACATTCAACGTCATCCTATGATCAACATACACCTAAACCTAAGGCTAAAGAGATGGAATCAAAGAAGAAGAGAAGGAGAAGAACAAGCATTCACCACTACTGATGGTTATAGGCTGCAGGGAAGATCATCAAACACCAAGGCTGGCTTCCAAGCACACCAAAACACACACTAGCATCAGCACACAACCACAAGTACACTTCCAAAGCCAACTCCAAGGAAAACAAGAACAAGCTCACAAGGGAAGAAGGATAAGCAAGGTGGACGTAGGTAGCTGGAGAAGTGAAGTGAAGAAGTGAAACCCTTGCTCAGCAAGGTAAGAGAAGGTAAGGTAAGAAGGTAAAGCACGGGTCAAGGAAGTCAACAAAACCGGCTGCAGCCGCCGTAACCCGCAGGGCGGATCACAGGGCCTCAGGGGCGGCATACGTGCCCGCGGGTGCGGCAAGGCCAATCTCGGCCAAAGCCAATCTCGGCTATGGTCCGATCTCGGTCCGAAAGAAAAGGGCTCTCACATCTCACCCCCCTAAAAAAAAGTTTCGTCCCGAAACTTGCAAGATCCTGAAAACACTCAGACTCAGAAGCCGAGGTGCACTCTCTATTACCTCAACATAAGCATGGAGGACATCATCAACTCCAGCAATAAACTATACCATCCAGGGCCTAGAGGAAATCCATCTCTAGCCCACTATAACCACATCACAAGGCATAGAGGAAGCACATCTCTAGCCGTATCATAACCATAACAGAAAGGCATTGAGGGAAAACATCTCCAGCACTACTATGTCCATCAAATAGCATGGAGGTAAGAATCATCTCCAGCTAAACCTAAGCGTATCACAATAGCATGGAGGAAAGAACCATCTCCAGCTAGAAACAAGTATCATACTAGCATAACAAGATCTAATAAGATCATAATCACATCAAGGCTAGCATGAAATAAGATCTACTCGGTGATCCTACTGGTGCACCTATCTCTGCATAGAACTCTATATAGTTCCTCTGGATACTATCCTCAGTCTCCCATGTAGCCTCCTCGGGTCCTCGTCTCGACCACTGTATCCTCAACATAGGGATGTCCTTCGAACGCAAGCGTCTCATACCTCGCTCTAGGACCGCAATAGGATGCTCTACAAACGTGTGGTCCGGCTCAACCACCAAATCCTCATAACTCACAATGTGTCTCGGATCTGGTATGTACTCCCTCAGCTGAGACACATGAAATATAGAGTGAACACCCTCTAATCTCGGAGGCAAGGCTAACCTGTAAGCTGCGCTCCCAACTCGATCTAGAATCTCGAACGGTCCGACATATCGGGACTCAACTTCCCCTTAATGCCAAATCGCCTAACACCTCGTGTCGGGGACACTCTCAGCCACACATGGGCTCCAACCCTGAACTCTAGAGGTCTACGCCTCCTGTCAGCATAAGACTTCTGACGGCTCTGTGCAGTCAGCATACGCTCTTTGATCAATGCTACCCGAGCCATATCATCCTGAATCTGATCAGGTGCTAAACCACTGACACTGCTCTGCTCATCCCAACATAACAGGGTACGACATCTCTGTCCATACAGTGCCTCATATGGGGCCATCCCAATAGATGCATGCCAGCTGTTGTTGTAGGAGAATTCAACAAGTGGGAGATGATCTGTCCACACTTGCCCCCAATCCAACACACAAGCTCGCAGCATATCCTCCAAGGTCTGAATGGTCCTCTCTGACTGACCATCTGTCTGATGATGAAACGCAGTCGTGAAGTGCAAACTCGTCCCCAGGGCAGTCTGAATCTGCTGCCAGAATCTTGAGGTAAATCGCCCATCTCTGTCTGAGGCGATCGTCCTCGGTACACCATGGAGTCTCACTATCTGCCTAGTGTACTCCTCATCTAATCTGCTAACCGGCCACGTCTCTCGAATAGGAATGAAACGTGCCGTCTTCGTCAGTCTGTCAACTATGACCCAGATGGCATCAAAACTCCGGCTCAGCCTCAGTCCGGTTACAAAATCCATGGTGACGTCTTCCCACTTCCTCTGTGGAACAGGAAGTGGATGGAGCTCACCTCCTGGTCGGAAATGCTCGATCTTGACCTGCTGGCAGGTCGCACACTGAGCTACAAATCTGGCTACATTGGGCTTCAGCCCTCCCCACCAGTACATACTTCTCAAATCCTGATACATCTTACTCGTACCTGGATGTATAGAGTAAGGTGTACAGTGAGCCTCTTGTAAAATCCTCTGCCTCAACCCTGTATCAGCAGGTACACAGACGCGACCGCGGCGCCTCAAAACTCTATACGCTCCAAGCAGGAACTGTGATGCCTCATCTCGAGACATCCTATCTCTGATCCTCTACAAAGCTGGGCAGGTCTCCTGTTTCTGTCGGATCTCATCCAACAGATCAGGAAGAACCTCTAAAGTACGTAGCTGGGCACCCTCATCAGGAAACTGAATATCCAATTCTAACCATATCAGGTCTCTCTGTAACCGAGACTGCACTGTGAACCTCGCAATCGCCTGCTCTCGAGGCGTCTTCCTGCTCAGGGCGTCGGCGACAACGTTCGCCTTCCCTGGATGGTACAAAATCTCTAGATCAAAATCCTTGATCAGCTCAAGCCACCTACGCTGGCGGTTATTCAATTCCCGTTGCGTGAAAATATACTTCAGACTCTTATGGTCTGTGAAGATCTGGCATGTAGCACCATACAAGTAATGTCTCCAGATCTTTAGTGCATGAACTACCGCTGCCAACTCCAGATCATGAGTCGGGTAGTTCTCCTCATACGTCTTCAACTGTCGAGACGCATAAGCAATAACTCTGCCTCGCTGCATCAAAACACATCCCAAGCCTAGCTTGGATGCATCACTGTAAACCACAAAATCCTCAGTACCCTCTGGTTGTGCCAAAATAGGAGCAGAAGTCAAACGCCTCTTCAACTCCTCGAAACTCTGCTTGCACTGATCAGACCACACAAATCTGGTAGTCTTCCTCAGCAAACTCGTCAGTGGACGGGCAATCACAGAAAAACCCTCCACAAAGCGTCTGTAATAACCGGTTAGGCCAAGGAAACTATGTACTTCCTTGACGTTCGTCGGTGTAGTCCAAGCTGCTACAACCTCAATCTTCGTTGGATCCACCTTGATCCCCTCAGCTGAAACCACATGACCCAGGAATGCTACCTCTGGCATCCAGAACTCACACTTAGAGAACTTAGCATAAAGTTCTCTATCCCGCAAAACCTGCAATACAGTCCTCAGATGTCCTGCAAGCTCCTCTCCACTGCGAGAGTATACTAGAATGTCATCAATAAAGACCACTACAAACTGATCCAGGAAGTCGATGAAGATATTGTTCATCAACTCCATAAAGACGGTTGGGGCATTCATAAGCCCAAATGGCATCACTACAAACTCGTAGTGGCCATATCTGGTCTGGAATGCTGTCCTATGCACATCCTGCTCCCTCACCCTCAGCTGGTGATACCCGGAACGCAGGTCAATCCTGGAGAACACAGTAGCTCCCTGTAACTGATCTAACAAATCATCAATGCGCGGCAGTGGATACTTGTTCTTGATGGTCACCTTGTTCAACTCTCTGTAGTCTATGCACAACCTCAGTGATCCGTCCTTCTTCCGTACGAAGAGGACAGGTGCTCCCCAAGGGGACACACTAGGGCGAATGAAGCCCTTCTCAGCCAACTCCTCGAGTTGCTTCTTCAGCTCCAGCATCTCGACAGGCGCCATCCGGTATGGGGCCTTCGAGATGGGTCTAGTACCAGGCTCCAACTCGATACTGAAATCCACACTCCTCTGAGGCGGCAAACTGGACGGCTCAGCAAAAACATCTGTATACTCACAAACATCTGGGATATCCTCTAACGCTGGACTCTCCTCATCCTTCATGGAATAACACTAGAAGGCCTCGCAACCCTGTGCAATCAATCTAGCTGCTCGTATGGCGCTGATAACTGTACTTGTCTTTCCAAGGTCCCAACCTCGGAAAACCTCTATCTGGCCTAACTCGGTAGAGAGGGTAACAGTCCTCCTACCTACATCTAAGATTGCAGAGTGTCTATCCATCCAGTCCATACCTAGAATGACTTCTTCATGCTCTAATGGCATGACAAAGAAGTCAACTAGTAACACACGAGTCCCTACAAAAATGGGACAACCGTGAATCTCACGGGTACCTCTGACCCTACCACCATCGGGTAACCCTATAATAAAAGGCATACCCTCAACTGTATCTAACCCAAGACGCTCTACACAGGCATCAGAAATAAAAGAGTGCGTAGCACCAGTATCAAATAAAACTCTAACAAGTAAACCATGAATCAGAATGGTACCTGTAGCAGTAGGTGCAGCTGACTCCTCTGCACTCCTCAACTCAAAGACACGACCCTGTGGGCCTCTGGTATCAGTGGTGCCTCCACCACGACCTCTGCCTCTACTCGGCCCAGGAGCAGATCCCTGAGTCGTAGGGCGATCTGGGACTCTCTGCTGTCCCTGAGTCTGTTGCTGCTGAGGTGGCCTCTGCCCACCTCCCGCTGCACTAGCAGGAGAAGAACCCTGCTGAGATGACGCTCCACCCTAGCGGTAGTAAACAGCTCGGTGACCTTGCCTACCACAGGTGTAGCAAGTCACCAATGGCCTCGTACACTCTGGCCTCATATGCCCTGGATCTCCACAGTTAAAGCACTAACGTCCCTTCTCTGCAACAGGCGCAGATGAAGGCTGACTCTAGCATCATTGACCACGCCAACCACTAGCAGAACCACCAACACCACTGGTCTGCCCTGTACGCTGCCTCTTCTCAGACCGGAGGGTCTGAGAAGCTCTCCTCTGTCCAGCTCGCTCCCTCTCATAATCGGAAACTCTGTCCTGATAATCTGTGAGAGTCTCACAGTGAAACCCTGCCATATAGGTCCGGGTAGTATCCCTCAGTCGTCGGGAAAAGAGATAAACGTGCTGATCTACAGCAGGTGCAGCTGGTCCCAGTAAGGCCAGCTCCTCCTGAAACCTCCTGATAGCCTCAGAGACTGGTACATCCTCGAACCCAGCCTCCACAAAATCTCGCAGTTTCTCCCCCCTTAGAGAGGCAGGACAGAAACGCTCTCGGATCAAAGTCCTCATCTGCTCATAGCTAGTAACCTGGACTCGTACAAACCTCCACCAGTGTTGTGCCAGATCTCTGAACAAGGTCTGCACCAGCTCAATCTGCCTGTCAGCTAGACATCTAATTGACTCCAGAGCTGAGTCTAGATGTCCTATCCACAGCTCCACCTCTAGCCCCACTTTCCTAGTGAAAGGGGGTACACCCATCTGATGAAATGCCTTCAACCAGGTATCTGGTCTAGGCCCTCTATGCTCCTCCGGTGCTCTAGCAATCTCAGCAGCAGGTACCTGTACAGCTGGTACCTGAGTAACAGTGTGGGACCTCTCAGATGGTCCCTCTTGTGCCTGTAAATCTGGGGCACGCCTACCGACCTGGCAGCCTCCTCTACTCGTTTGATATAATCCTGAAACTCTGATCTACCCATAGAGACGCGATCAGACTCACCAGACTAGGCTCTCTTTGGCCCCTGTCTCTCAGCTGCCCCGTTCCCAGTCTCAGGAACGACGCTCTCAGCAATCTCCTCATGTATCTCCTCTGCTGCGCGTGGATTAACAGCAGGAACTGTACCTCGTCCTCTACCTAGAGGGGGTCTACCTCTACCTCGCTCAGCTGCAGGTAAGGCTCTAGTTTGAACCATTAGCAAAGGACGTAAACCCATCTTAGAAGGCTATATATATGCCATATGTAGAGATATATCACAGATCAATCACAACAGAGTATCTATATATATCTATACTGTCGAGATCTTCAGAGGGGTGATGGTTCACGTACACGATATCCCAAAACATTTGTACTCATTTCAAAACCAAAACCTTTTGAAAAGTCAAACCCCTTTCGGGTTCTGTTTATTTATCTATTCGAACTTTATTGTAGATTACTAGTGCCATTGTTGTCAACCTGAGCTCTGATACCAACTTTGTAACACCCCGAATCCGTAGGACTCGGAATGCTATTGGGCTAGGATCTCACAATGGATCCTGGCCCTAGCCTGACAACAATTTCACTGAATCTTACAACAAGGCACTGATAGATTAAAACAAAACATAAAACTGATGTATATATATATACTGATCAAAAGTAATACACAGTACTGCTGAGTACAAAAGTCAAACATAAATCCGTACAATATAAACAACCCAAAACCCACGAGTATGCCCTGTGTACGGAACCCTCAGCAGATCACCCCTCCGGATCACTCTGCAGTTCTCCTAACCTGCAAAGGATCTACAACACGGTATAAAACCGTTAGCTAACCATACACAAATATAAGATAGGCAAGAGCACAATCACACCTCATATAAACAATAACACATCAACATGATATCACACATTTACCCGGTTTATTATCTTTATAACGTTAATCACTCAAGAGTATATAAATCAGTATATGAAAATAGGTGACACGAGGAATATAATCCTCGCCTCTGCGTGCAATAGCTAGCTGGAGTGGTATCAGCGCACCTTCCTGTATACCGTAAGGAGTTGTATCAGTACATTTCCCGTATACCAAGTCTAGCTAGCGTACAGAGAACTTCCCAGACTCCACTACGGGATGAAAGGGTAAGTTGTCACAGCCACTACAATGGGCGGTCAATATAACATAGGTCGGTGACCAACATGAAGCATGCTATAAAGCATATAACAATCACCACTCATGCACACATCCAATATAAGGATGGCAGCAAAGTAAGTCTTATGGACTTACCTCAATCTCAGAAGTATCTCGCTACGAGCAAATCCCAGAAACGTCCACTCCAACTGGAGGACAACACAGCCTATACAAGGCACACAGATACATATCACAATCCTATCACACACAAAGGGTCACACCTACACCCAAGGGATCCATAAGGGTTCAATTCCAACTCGTAAACCTCAAAGCCGTAACCGGCATAACTATACCATACTCATCATCATCCGAATCCTAGCATGATACTAGTTCCCTCGTACTAGAAAGGAAAGGAAACTACTTAACTATAAGTAGTTCCGGGACAACACGCACCTGCGTGAACTAAGACCGCAGGGGCGGAAGAGGTCACCCGCAGGCGCGGAAGGTAGAAGCCGCAGGGGCGGTGACACAGAACGCAGGCAAGCGCAGGCACGCCGCTGGCACGACGCAGGCGCTGTGGCACGGTAGCCGCGGGGGCGGTGGCTCTTGGCCGCGGGGGCGGCGACAGTGCAGAAGGCAACTTCGCGGTTCCTCTTCGGTTCTTCACGTGATCAAATCACGTCTATACTCTTCCAGATTCATACACATACATATAAATACACATTCAACGTCATCCTATGATCAACATACACCTAAACCTAAGGCTAAAGAGATGGAATCAAAGAAGAAGAGAAGGAGAAGAACAAGCACTCACCACTACTGATGGTTATAGGCTGCAAGGAAGATCAACAAACACCAAGGCTGGCTTCCAAGCACAGCAAAACACACACTAGCATCAGCACACAACCACAAGTACACTTCCAAAGCCAACTCCAAGAACAAGCTCACAAGGGAAGAAGGATAAGCAAGGTGGACGTAGGTAGCTGGAGAAGTGAAGTGAAGAAGTGAAACCCTTGCTCAGCAAGGTAAGAGAAGGTAAGGTAAGAAGGTAAAGCACGGGTCAAGGAAGTCAACAAAACCGGCTGCAGCCGCCGTAACCCGCAGGGGCAGGAACCCGCAGGGGCGTCATACGTGCCCGCGGGTGCGGCAAGGCCAATCTCGGCCAAAGCCAATCTCGGCTATGGTCCGATCTCGGTCCGAAAGAAAAGGGCTCTCACAATGGTCATTTAAGGTTAAGTACGCTTCATTACATTCCTCACATATTCCTGCACTATATGTCTAGATATTATATAGATTTTTTGTTGGGATGAGATGCTTGGTTGGTTTTGAAATTAATGGTTAAATATTGATTGTTGGTGGAAATGAATGTTGTGTCATGTTGACTTGAATGGGTTATTATGTGTAAATATGGGGAGATTACAGCAACAAAGGAAGGGCTAAATTAAACAAATTAATATTAAATAATAATAAATCAAACATCACGGTTGGAACCGTGACATTGGGTACAATTTTTTTGCGCCAAAAAATATTTTTCAGCATGCACCTTTTAACACGGTTCATCTGAATCCGGGATAAAATGTATCCCTTTGGCGCCACCTTTTTGGTTTTCTTACCTCGGTTGAATAACCGGACTAATAGCCCTTTTATCCTGGTTGGTAAAATGGGATAAATGGCCTTTTATCACGGTTCAATATAAACCGTGATAAAAATACCTTTGCGCGAATATCCACCGCCTCTTTTATCACGGTTTAACCGTGATAAAAAGTCTTTTGTCACGGTTATAACCGTGATAAAAGAGACGTCGGTTCAAATACTAATAAAAAGGAACCGGTTTAGGACCTTATACCCCGGTTCTAGAACCGTGATAAAAAATACCTATTATCACGGTTCCTTCCCAAACAACCTATTATCCCGGAACCTACTATCACGGTTCAAAACCGGGATAAAAGGTCTAATTCAACCGTGATAAAAGGCCTTTTTTGTTGTAGTGGCAACCCCTCAAGATCAATTGAGATTGGTCTTTGAGGCATGCCAGAACATGATCTTCGTCATGGAGACCATGTGTTCAAAGAGTGAAACAGAGAAGGAAATGAGGTCCTACGATTTCATGCAAGGCATTTGTGTGGATAACTCAGGATGATCAACAAGTTTGGTTTTTTTGGAGAGAAGCATAATTAAAGTCAATCTCTTACTATCGTCATGTGATGGTGGAGCACTTTGATATGAAACTTTGAGCTATGTGTACTTTGACCAGGGTTTATAGTTTGCTTGATAACACAATAAAACCAGACAGAAACTCCATTGTAGAAGTTTCTAGATCTAAAGTTCTCATTTCAAAAGCTACATTTTTAGATCTAAAGTTCCTCCTCTTCATGTTCTTGAGAAAAATCTAAAGCTCCATTGTAGAAGTTTGAAGAAAGTAATTAACTTTTAATTTAGTAATCTTTTTCTTTAATCAATTTTTGTTTCTTGACTTCATTTGCAAAATGGGTCACTAAACCCATTTGTAGGATTGGGGACAAAAGCCCCAATCCATGGTTGTTTGATTATAATTAGTGTTTGTTCATGCATATTTGATACGAAAATGTATAATTTTAGTCTTATTTTAGGGATTTCCAACTTAGGGTTTTAGCCTATATTTTTGGATTTTTGAATTTTTACATGTGTTGATTTATATTGAGTTTTTTCTTGATTATTTCACCTCATGAATGTATAATATATATGCTTAAACAAGTGTTGTTATTTCTAAGTTTCTCATCTAAGTCTCAATTGAAAGATAAACGTCTAGATGAGTTGCAATGTTAGAGAACTCGATTATGAATTGGGAGTTGTCTAAGGGGGGAGCAAGTTTTAATCTCTTAATGTGTTGAAAATTATCCATGAAAGCCTTGAGTGTATTGATTTATGGCTAGTGTAAGAGCAAGATACAATAGAAATATATGATCAATATGTTAATGCTTAGGTTTCTTTGACTTGCATTTACCATGACAATGCATATGTTGACTGATTGAACTATTCCATGATCACACAAGGTGAGTGTATTTTCGTGATGAAACCACCAAAACTATCCTTCTGTCTGATGTGATTGAATATGTGATTGAATGAACGAGTTGAATACCATTGATTGATAGAACTAGCTAGTAGCCACCAATCTTAGATCCTTTTTTTTTGTGTCTTTTCTTACTTCTTTTATCTTTCATTTCTTTTCCTCTCATATGTAGTTATATATATTTTCTAAGATTGTGGATGTGAGCTAAATCGATGGTTGAAGTGTGAAGATTTAATTGCGTTCATGAATGCTTGATGGATATATGCTTGAGTTTAGTATTTCTCTAGAGATGATATCATGATAGGGTTTGAACATTATTTTGAGTTTACAATTCTTTATTGACTCTATATATTGAGTGACATGCCCTATCACCTTAGGATTGTACCTTGATTTAGTTGTTGAAAGTTCTAGGTATGTTTTATAGGTCTCAACCGAAAGGTAAACATCTAGTTAGAATGAAATGTTAGAGAAAGTGTTAGAAATTTTCAACGACGAGAACATGATTGCTTCCTAATGTGTTGTACTTTCATTCATAAATGTTTGTTTGTGTTGTGAGATGTTCAATACGAGAGTAAGCACCATCTCATTTATATCATCATGCCCTTAGTTCTTAGGTTTATGTTAATTGTATTAATTATGAGAGTGTATATGTTTATTAATGTGAGCGCTTCCTTACACTCAAAAGGTGTGTGGAATTTTATGATGAGGTGACTTAAGTATGCTTACGTACCATCTTGCATGGTTGATTACTTTCATTGAACTAAATATTCAATTTAGATTTGAGAATTTATATCTCATCCTAGAGTCTTACATATTATCTTATATACCTTTCATTTTCATTTTCCCGTTTTATTTAATTCTTACGTTCATATCCTTTAGTTTTCTCTGCGCTTTAACTTTCGGGAACTCAATTGGCAATCAGACAACTAAATTCTTTGTTGATACAACATTTATTCTTATCATATACTACAATTACATTTACCACGCACTTGCGGTTTGCATTGTCTTGCTTGAGACGCATCATGTCTCTTTTGGGAACTCTATTGAAATTTTATTTAACAAGAAAAAGAGGGGGGGGGGGGCTTAAGGCACATATGAGATATGAAAAGCTTTCCAAATTAGGTCAGTCCTATTAGTGCACACAGTAAGTAGTACAATGGCATATGTTCATACCGAATAGAAACTATAGTAGCCACTCTTGCAAACGTCATAGTAACAAAACGGATAAGCGGAAGTGAGACATCAGAAGTGAGACATCAATCTCAACCCTTAGTCAAAGGTTGGTGGTTAGTCCTAGAATGTTTGTTTTGTTCACATAATGAATGTACCAATATGGTTGCCAATAATCTTAACATTAGCTATGTTTTGAAATCTCAAGGAAAGTTCTACGCTACCACCTAAAACAAGTTTTTAGAGAATATAAATTCAAACAATCGACAATGACTATCAAGTTCCCGAAGCACAAAGAGACGATCGTTATTGCACCATGGTATGTTATGTTGAACAAAAGTCAAATCAACATTGTGGAAGAAGTAAAAGATAAGGACTCCTTTGTTGATCTCTCGTACCGCCATACTATAATTAAGGTTCATGATTTATAAAAATGCGTTTTTCAATGCATTTAGTTGAAACAATTCGAAGAACATAACTTCATCGTCAAGAATACTTTTGAAGGAAGCCCTAGACGATGAACCGCCGTACAATAGTGCAAAACCACTCCCTTATTGGACAAAAGAGTGAGATTTTGCATGCCTGATCTAAATCCACACATCTAGAAGAATAAAAGTTGAAAACACAACAACAAAAACGATCAAAAAAGATTAGAACAACAAATAAATTTGTTATTGAATAATAATAAAAAAATTACAGATAATATAAACACAAGAAAATATTATTGATGTAATGAATAGATTTAAAGAGGAATATAAATATAAAAAATTATCAAAAAAAAGAAAATAAGATTAGAGAGATTTGATAACCTTGAAATGAAAGTGTGGGTATTTATAGGATATTCAAAGATTTCACAAAATATTTTATATTTCTTGTATTTCTAGTTCATTTTTTTAACATTAATAGTTTGTTTCATTTTTAGAGACAAGTAGCTTATTTTTTTAATTGTGAGGAAAAATAAATGATTTTTTTTTTCATGCATCTATTATATATATTAAAGTTAAAGTATTTTATATTATGTGTTGAACGAGAATCCGTCATTGATTTCACAAAATCTTTATTTAGAGCCATTTTAAATTCAAGTTGATATCAAATAATTTACACGTTTATTAATTTTACAAATATACTTTTTAAATAAAATTTATTTTAATGATATTGTGACTTAAATTCAATTTTATAATTTTGATATTTTTAACTAATTTATGATTTTATATATTTTTATTTTTATTGATTAGTTTTTACTATTTTGAAAATAACTCTAACAAATTCATTTCTTTTTTCTAAAATACTCTAACAAATATATTTATTACAATTAATTATAATCGTTAACTAATCCCGAGATTATTTTTATATAAAACATTTTTTTAAAATGTTTTTTTTAAAGGAATAAATCGGAATAAAAAGTATATATATTTTTAAAAAGAAAACCGTTCATTGAATAAAACGAGTTAAACGAGTTAAAAATAACTTAGTAGTAGAGAAAAATTGAACAAAAATCATATTTACCACAAATGTCCTCCTCGTCCGAACATATCTAAGGACTGGTAACTTGATGTCTAATCGCCGGTTTGGATAGGCGATCACATGACCGCTGGCGAGCCTACTTTCCAAAGCCATAAGCTTATTAACGGAGGATCGCCGGTTCTAGTTCATCGAGCCAACAATTTTCTAACGGTTAACCATGATCTATGGTTTCACTAGGGGCGGTCGTAGGACGGGATTGAGGTCATCCCAATCCTGTCTCGGCTATTTTACACTGGACGGGATCGAGACGGGCTTTGAGTTTCTTAGATTGAATCCCATTGGGTCCTATTTCGGTTGAGATCGGGACGAAACAGGACCTGCTTGTCTATTAATATTTTTTACCGTATTTAAATTTTACACTTTATCCAAAATTTTTTTTGATTATATAATACTTAAAACGGAAAAACATTAATGTTTTTCCATATATTCATGATAACATATTACAATTTTATATTAAAGTTTTCAAATATCCATATTAACGTATTACACATCTAAATGAATTTGGGGGCATTTGTCAAATTTAACAGTTTGACTAACATGGTTTATTTTTTAAAATATATAAAAATAACTATATAACAACTATATAAGTATATCATTAATACTTAGAGATTTTATTATGTCTATTAATACGAAACTGGACGGGCCTAGAGGAATAAATAAGTTAAGATTCATATTCCATCTCGGATTTTTTTTGACGGAAAGGATTCAGGATGAAATTTCGAATTTTTGATAAAATCCCGCCGAAATCGAAACGGGACCGGAATTGACGGAATTTGTACACTCTGAGTTACTCTCCCAAATTTTACCATAATGGAGAAATAAACCACCTCAATTCGATGAACCGACAATATGGGTCGCTCAATTTAACAATCAAACCGGGGCCGGAAACATCTTATGAAGACCACGTTCTACCAATCCATGCGACTATGCGAGAGAATTTAAAAAAACCACCTATCATACGCAATGAGTTCTTCATTATCCACAAAATTGGCCGACTAAACTGACCCTACCCGGCCCAATAGCTCGAAACGGGTTGCCGACCACGGTGCCGATCAGATCTTAGATGTCAGAAGCAAGATAGAGATTTCAGCCCTAAAACGTCTTCTACATCTTTCATCTCTATCCTCTCTCCTTTTTGTTGTGTGTTGAAGTGGAAAGCAACTTCGATTACCTCAAGGTAAGATCCCCTCATCGCTCTTCTCTTTCTCTCACCTCCTCCTCCTTGTTGAGCTCTTCAGCAGTCTGTATACCAGATCTGTTATTCAATTCCATACTTGTTCAGACTGGTGTTAAAAGTTTCTGATCCGTTAATAATCTGCACCGTCGAATTATCTTATCATGGGGATAATCATTACTAATCATTATATACTTGGTTTAATTTTGGATTAATGGGCTGTTTATGGTGTTTTTGGTCACCCTTGCTTAAATGATCACCTTATTGGCTTGGGAGACACTGAAATGCACTGGGATGATTAATTGAACCAGGAGCTAAGATAAGCTCAAGATCGGATCGTTAGTAATCAAAATAGATTCTAGCAGACGACAGAAACAGAATAGAACGCAGAACGAACTAGCTGTTATGACATAAATTTGAATTATGAATACGGTCCGTCAAGATCGTGCAGCATTTCTACTTTACACTGTTTACTTATGGTTGAATTTCGGTCTTATGGTTGCAGCTATTGTAAGCAATAGGAAAAGATGTCTGACGAACATCCTAAAGAGCAAGAGCTTCTAGATGGAGAGGCAGCAGAAGATTCCTCAAAGATGCCTTCTTCACAGCAGGAGGTATGGTTCTCCTTTTACTTTTATCTTCACATGATTTGTCCTGATCTAGTTTGAGTTTGTGTTTTCTTCATCAGGAAGCAGTTGTCAAGAAAAAATATGGAGGAATCATGCCCAAGAAACCGCCACTTATCTCTAAGGTAATGTTATTATTTAGGGATGGAGTCCCCCTTAAATAGGTGAAATGCAAATGAGTTGTAATGAATTTATGAAGAGTTTTCTAGAGTCCAGTTTTTAAAACTTTGGTTTATCATGTCAGGATCATGAAAGGGCTTACTTTGATTCTGCTGATTGGGCTTTGGGAAAGGTACTTTCTTATTGACATTTGCTAGTTTCAGATCAACATTGTAAAATTCCTGGTCAAGGACCGAATGGTTGATATCTAACTTCAGTACTTCACCCACCCCTCCTTTCTTTGAAAACAAACAGCAAGGTGTGGCAAAGCCGAAAGGACCACTTGAAGCACTTAGGCCTAAGTTGCAGGTACAATTCTTTGGCCAGGTTTATTCCATCTGATTCTCACTGCTACTATCATTTCAAATCTATGGTGTCTTTTTAGGCTGTAAACTGCACAGCCAAATTCGAACTGCTTTGTGATTACCATAAGAGCACAGTAAAAATAAATAAAGATGTAAATCTGTAGAAAGGGTAAAGGAAACATATATACTACATTCTTAATACTAGTTGAATGTGTGAACTATTCAGATTGCAATCTCATTGAAATCATCACAAAGATGAAGGTACCTTTTTAAAACGGATAATCGCCTTGTCTGCAAGAGTTTCACTCTTTCTCCAATTTCAGAATCCCCATCCTTTTGCTTCTCCCTTAAGTATAATCTTGCCTACTACTTTAGACTTTAGTTAGTATACCCCCTATGTTAGGTGGTTACAAACATAATATGCTTACACCGTCCATTGCTGCCCATGTGGCACCTCTGGTCTCATGTCAGAGACCTGTTGCTTCGATTTGCCCATTGAACTGAAGGGTTTCTGGCCTTTATTGCTAAATAGCTTCTTGAGATATAAAGCTTACTAGAAACTAATTTCATACTTTGATAAATTCAATTCTACAGTCTATGGCTATAAGCAAGGTATTGAACATATTTTATGCGAGTTATACTCTTAGTTTAACCTTTTTGCTGCCATCCCAATGTGGCGGCACGACGATTAGCTATTCAGATTATGGGTAATGGAAAGTACGAAGCGGGTAAGCAAAAACAATGATAGTGTACGATAGTACTTGGGGACTATATAATAGGCTTTATGTAGTCATCGTTAGGACACTCTTGATCAAGATGAAACGTAATCGCTTTTGATCTTGTAAGAGATGTGCATGTTAACTTAGGTGGTTTATGTATACTACTCGGACATTATTCATGGTGTTGCTTTTTAATGCTCTGATGTTACTTGTTGATAGCCCACTCAACAGCAAACCCGATACCGGAGATCTCCTTATGCACCAGCAGATGGTGAAGGTATTTGTACTCCACATTGTGACTTTTGATTACACTAATGAGTAATGACCATATTTTGACGGGCATGTATTTATAACATTTCATGTACAGAGGGAGGAGGAAATCCATCTGAGGAAACTACAAACGAGTGAGGGTATCCGTTGTGATGGTATGAGGATTGGTATTGCAACTCCATTGTCTTGATAGATATGGGAGTATTGCCCTGTTGTTTCTTAGAATAAGAATGTTTCACAATTGGTAAAGATAAAAAGAAGGGTAGGTTTATGTTGAAACTGGTTCTTATTGGCGTTAAACGAGCTAAAGTTGTAAGACTGGGAGCTATTGGATGCATGTTTATTGATCAATGTGGTTGTATTTGCAGAAAACGAACCAAATGACCAACATCTTTATCTAACTGCAAAGCTTTAATGGATTCATGCAGTGCAAGAAAGTCGTGCTAAATTTCGACTTGCTTCTTCAGCATGATAATTCATAATATGCTTAAGCAGCGTGCACATATTGAAAACCCAAAATGTTGTTTATACAATTGGCTACAGCAGATGATAAGGCTATATCATACATGTACCTCTCTGTTCATCCTTAATCTTTTCTGTGATGACTTCTATAAAGTGGTGTTGACACGGTCACTGATATGACCTAAAGGATGCCATACATTACAGGGCAAATTAAGGTTGTTTAATAAGGGATAGCTGCATGCATTCACAAAACACTGAATACCAATCGCGGCCACAGACTCATCGACCATTGTTCCAAATGACTTAGAACCTGTGTGTCCGTTCATTGTCGTTAACTTTCATGGACATCAATTACTTTGGGTGGAAAATGCAAACCGATGCCATGCTCATAGGTTCTGGGCTGTACAAGTTGATTGACAACACTCCAATCAATACAACTACTGCCAATCTCAAATACAAAACTTTGATAGGCCAAGATAAGTTAGTATTTGGTGCTCTAGTCTCCTTGCTTCGATCATTAAGACATCCATCGTGTCCTCGCTGGTGCAATTACTCCAAAGATACATATGACCTCTTAGCCAAGACATATGAAAATCCGTCTAGAGGCCACGTGCTTCAACATAAGGATCAACCAAAGAATCACACCAAGGGAACGTCCACCAACCGAGTACATGAACTAGGTGGGCTTAATCACAATTGTGCTTGTGCTTTTAGGCAAACCATTTGAGAAGGAGGACTTGATCGATCGTATCTTGACGGGTTGGAGGTGGAATATCAACCGGTATTTATGGAGTAAAACAACATGATACGGCTACCACGGATGTAGAACTTCACGAGAAGTCCATCAATCATGAGTTGGCTCTTCGTGTGACAAGACTGCATATGAATTGTACAATCTCAGCTAATCACGCCCAATACTGAAACTAGTCCCACACACCACACCAAACCAAACCAATACCCGTCCACCACCACCAGCCAACAACAAAAACCTTAAACCCCTAACCCTCGACACACATTTCCACAATTTAAAGGGTTTCGTCAATGATGTCACAGCAAAGACCACTCCTTATCATATTGTCCTGCATTCCAAACCACAAGCCCAAGCATTTGTGTGCCGCAAAGACCTCCTTGCCAAAATAGTACCCATCGAAATGTCATGCAGACTCACAAACCACATACATGCACTACACCTTAATCCTCGTGGATCTTGGCTCAAGTGCAACACACCTCCGACCTAGCAAATCTATCAGTCCACAATCCCTACGATGGCTCATATGAGATCATTATCGGTGAATTTTTGTATTATTGTTAATACAAGTTTATTTCGAATTCCATATAATAATCATGACATTGTGTTTAACCATGTTCTTATTGTCCCAACTATGTACAAAACTATCATTGTAATAAACAAATTTTGCAAACATAATATATTCCTTGTTATATTCTTACAAAACTCGTTGTTTGTGAAGGATATGCGCGCCTACGACCTAATCAGGAAGGATTGAGCTAGACATGGTCTATATGATTGGCAAATAACAATATCTAAGCCTATAGCGCAATAATGTTTGTATCGCTACCTCTTGGCACCATCGTCCGTCCGGGACATCCACCAAACAAGATCTTTAAGCACTTAGTTGGTTCATTACATTTCCCTTTATATGATGAATCTTGTATGTCATGTAATTTAAATAAGAAACATAAACTCCCTTTTTAACCACAAAGTCTTTAAGTCGTCTCCACTTGAAGTAATTTTTTAGATGTTCGGACTTCACCATAATGTTATATGATCACTTTAAATACTTTGTTCTATTCTTTGATACTACAAAGAAAGTTAAACTCTCATTTTATCTTTATTCAATTTAAAGCTTTAGTAGAGAAAAAATTTTAATGCACCATTGTCATATTATGCTCCGATAATAGAGGTGAATACATGGCTTCAAAACATTACCTAGCAAATAAGTATTTTTGTTGTATATTCACCCTCCCAATATGCATATTACTACCTTAACCCCAAAACAAATCATGTTTATCTATAGCATCATGTGAAATTTTTGGAAAATGAATATCATTTCAACAATATTTCCACCTCTAATACTATTCAAGGTACGAGCACAACAACTCATTGTATGCCGATATCGACACAAACTGCAAATCACATAATCAATCCATCTAACTTCTTGTACAGGCAAATTCCCTACCTTAACTCCATAATCAATATCATAACCTAATAACCAGGCCTAACCACCCAATCCCAACATCAACCACCAATCCCACCAAATCTTCATGTTATAACGTGCGACACTTCTCAAACCCAATCTATCTCACTTAACCAACCACCACCACCTTTGTCTTGATACATCACTCGTTCCCACCATAGCATATCCAAACCTATCAAAAAAACTCTATCCTACAAACTGTCATCACATTTACGTCTATCCCAAAACAATTACCTAGGCTATGAAGTCACCAACTTGGCGAGCTACCGTGGACGAGCAATATTCAACACTAATTAGAAGTAACGTACATGGACTCTATTAGTCCCAACAACCGCAACCAGTAATGTTGTTGAGTGTCACTAGATTTACAAAACAAAGTACAAACACAATGGAAATATGGATAAATACAATACGCTTCTCGTTGCTAAAGGATTTCACCAAAGACCGGGTATAGATTATGTCAAGACATTTAGCCACGTGATTAAACTTGCGATGGTCCGGTTGTTACTCTACTCGTAGTGGCTCACACATGACCGTTATACCAAATAGATGTCAACAACACCTTCCTTCAAGGGTGTATGGAAGAAGGCATGTACATGTCTCAATCTCAAGCTTATGTGGATCCTCAATTTCCAAATCAAGTGTGCAAACCAAAACGATCCATCTACAGCCTTTACCAAGCTCCGAGGACGTGGTATAACGAGTTGAAGACTTTTTTTGCATAAATAGGGTAAGAGGAGGCGAAGATTAATTTTGTTCATTTTTTGGTACTACGTGTTCATTTTTAAAAGCTAGTTGTTCATTTTATTTTATTTTTGTCATCACTTTTATTTTTTTCCTGATTAAAAACAAAATATGCATTTATTTTTTAGGATAAGAGTTTTTTTTAAAAAATACTTCTGCTGTTACTGGCTCCTCCTCCTCCTTCTACTGCTACTGTGCCAATAAATGTTACTTTTTAAATAAATTATTTTCATACTTATGTTAGAAACAAATTATTATATTTGAGTAAAATGTTGATAATATTACCAAATTGCAAATAATGATTACGAAAATTATATTTTAGTATAAGCTATTTGTCCCTTCTTCAACTAATGATGTTTCATTTTTATTTTTTCTTGTGATTGGATCTCCTTTTTATATGCGACATTGATGGGGTATAAAACAATTATAATATTTAATTTATATTCTTATAAAAATTTCGTGCATTATACGGGTCTAGTACCTATAATTCTGTTATTTTATTACAAAATGAATGCGGTTTGTACCAACACGTAATTTAAATAAATTAAAAATATAATGTTTGTACGATTGACACGTTGCTTAGTAGCGATCACGCCATCACGGGACAATCCATAGCGGTTCCAGGCTTGCACCACAGAAATGGCGAAATTCTCTGTTTTTAGGGATGGCGAGGATGACGACGATGACGAACTCGGCGCCACATCGACGCCGGAGCCTGACCCTAAGAGGAGAAGGATCTCAAGCGCCGGTGACTCCTTTTCTTCTTCACAATCTCCCAAGGAAATTTCGAAAATTCCGGCGGATTCTATCAGGGATTTAGCCGAAGAAGGAGCCGTTGAGCGTCGGAACGCCGATGAGGATCCGGTCGGCTCGGTGTCCGTTATTCTATCCGACCCGGATGTATTGGATTGCTCCATTTGCTTCGAACCGTTGACCATCCCCGTCTACCAGGTATTCCTAATTTCGCCCCAAACTGTCTGAACCTGAATTGTTTGTGTATAATTCAGCCCTGAGGAATGGAGAAAACGAAGAGAGAAAATTAGAATAAGAAAATTGGAATCGGTGGATGATTTCTAGGTTTTACCTGGCAATTATCGCTAAATTGACCTAAACTAAGGTTTTAATTCCAAACCCATGGAGATTTTTTGCAAGGTGATGAGAAGGGGAGAAGTTTCACTGTACGATAACAATTGGATTCAAAGCGTTTTTTACTCTTTAGTTTAAAGTAGCAGATTTTTGAAAATGCCTAGATTGCTTCATTTGCTTGCTTAATTGTTTCTAATCAATTTCCTGGGTCTAAGATGCCAATCTCAGTTGAAATCTTCAATTCACTTAATTGCCAGAAGTAGAAAGCACAATAAAAGAGGCAAAGTTGGTACTAATTTAATCTAACTTCATCACTAATGTTGGGAAAATCCTTTTTTGAACCATTTCAGTGTGTAAATGGGCATATAGCATTCTCTGCTTGCTTGATGATTTCTGATCAATTAAGATGTCAATCTCAGTTTAAGTCTTCAATTTACTTACTTGCCAGAGATAAAAGGCACAAGAAAATAGGCAAAATTGCTACTAATTTAATCGAACTTTATCACTAATGTTGGAAAAATCCTTTTTTGAACCATTTCAGTGTGTAAATGGCCATATAGCATGCTCCTCTTGCTGTACCAATCTCAACAACAGATGTCCTTCCTGCTCAGAGATCATAGGCCAGAATCGCTGTCGAGCAATCGAAAACGTAATTGAATCAGTAAAAATCATCTGCACCTACAAAAGCTATGGCTGTCAAGCAAAAATCAGTTACTGCAGTAAAGTTTCACATGAAGAAGCTTGTCTCTACGCCCCGTATGCTTGCCCTTTACAAGATTGTCCCTTCCGTGGCTCACCAAAGAGACTATCTGTCCACCTGAACCAACTACATATGAACACTGTGATTTACTTTCGTTTCAACTCTGTCTTTTCGTGTTCTTTCCAAATGACTGATAAATTCTTCATTTTACACGAGGAGGAAGAAGGGACTCTTTTTATTCTCAACACTAGAAACAGCTCCTTGTCCATTAAATGCCTTGGCTCGACCTGTAGATTTGGTTATGCTCTTTCAGTGAGACGAAGGGGTAGCTCTCTTAGATTTCAGTCATTTACGGATAAGGCTGTTGTTAGTCTTCAAGATTCTATTTCAGTTGACTTCTTGCAAGTTCCTGGTTACTTCTTTAATTCTAGCGGGTGTGTTAGGCTTGAGATTTCAATATGGAGGGAAGATACATCTTTCACAGACATCAACAGATTCTCCAGCGATGCTAATGGAAACTAAGCATTTGCGGAGAGATTGTGTGATTCTGATGGTGCCAAATTTGACAATGAGAAAAGTTTTGGGTTTCTGTGGAAGAAGAAGGAACTGTGACTTGCATATGATCTCCATATATGATTTGGAGGAGACGGGAGCACGAGGTTGCTGCTGTTGTATAAGAAACGGGCAATCAAAAGGTATGTTATCGGTATATACCTCTATTAAAGTCCAAACATTTTATTTTTGGTACATGTTGCCTCCTCATCATGTTCTACCACATTTCGTTTTTTCAGAATTTTAATTTTTCAATAAATTGATATAGACATAAATATATTATTTTCATTTTTATCCTTGTTGCAATCTTCAACATATATTTGTAAGATTTTCTTATTTAGTATTTTTGGAAATTTTTTTAGTTTTATTTATAAGATTATTAGATGATTTATTATTCTAACTTTAACATGTAAATATATAGTTCCTGTATTAAATAGAAAATAATCACTAAATTAACAAATGTATTATAAATGTTATATTTTTTTTTTTTTAAAGATATATTAAAATTTACATTTTAATCAAAATTTGTTTTAAATTTCTTATAAATTTTTTTATTTCACTCTACCATTTTCATAAATGGTATACTAACATTAATTTAGTTTTACACTTCCGTATTGTATAAGAGAACATGTAATATTGTATAAATTAGTTTTTTTTTTTTAATTTATTGTTGATATAAAATTGTAGTTAGTTTAATTATAAAGTTTCAACTTCTCTTTGGATTAGTTAACTAAAAATGATACATCGGTTTTAAATACCCTTAAAATCTAAATTTAGGCACTGGAACTACACTAGTTGTCCCCGATTTTCTTGATATCCTTTATTTTTGTGTGGTGAGGTCATATGCAAGTCACTTCCCTTCTTTCCCGGAAACTCGATCAGCAACCAGATGGCACATCAGTGTATAGATTCGGCTGCTCCTTATCACCATCTCTTGCAAAGGGTTCATTGTTGTCGTGTGGATTAATTAGTCTGTTCTGTCTTCATAAAATCATCCTTTTACATATTCTTAGCATATCAGTATCAACATTGAACATGTATGAACAGGAATCTGTCTCTGTTGTATTCTTAGCGTATCGACATTAGTTTGAAGTTTGACAAAATTCGAGTTGGGTTAATATTGGTTTTGTATATGCTGTGATTTTACGTTCGTTTTTTCTTGTTTGCTGTGTAAACGTGTTGACACTTATATGCACAGATTGCACGAATCAATCTAGTTTAATATACACAAACAAATCAGTTTTACTTCACTCTTTTTTACTCAATTTTCAGTCAGGGAATAATTTGTACATATTGTAAACTAGTTTTAAATCAAATTTTGGACATAATGGCCTCGAATAAAAACCGAATGATGCCCAAAGCATGTTGTCCTAAAAAGAACGTGCACTCACGAGATTTAATATAATTGAAGATGGTCTCAGTTTTTGCCCGGGGTATTCAAAATCATATAATTGAAGATGGTCTCAGTTTCTGCCCGGGGTATTCAAAATCAACGAGCCGGGCTTGAATGAAGGTTATTTAGAGGGTATAATGTAGATGGAGTTTAGTAGGGATTATAATTTGTAATATAGATTATGTGAGTTAATAATGTGAGTGTGGGAAATGTGTCACACATCGGCAATATGAAACAAGTGAATCTAAGATATAAGTATGAGATTACTCTTCTTATTGACAATTGGTTTTAGGATGGAACTCCGAATACTTGTGCGTAAGTTCACTTTGACGTACATATCCTCCACGTCTTTGACCCGACGAATATAAAAAGATAATTTAACATAATGTATAAATAAATAGGAAAATATCCTCGTGAAATTTACGTTTTTTTGGGCACATGACACGTGGTAACCTCGTTCTTCTGGTGCATCTAGATCTCGACCAAGACCTTTCTCCCTCACTAGGTCTTGGCGATCTCCTTTGCAAAATATTCTAGTTCCGACGCCATCTTTCTCCCCCTCCACCAAAGTTTCCATCAGTGTGCTCCACTAGTTCGTATAAAAGCTTGATCTTCTTATCCCACCCCATTTATTTATCCGTTGATGGCTGTTATGAATCGTGGCCCTTTAATCCATCTTCTTTTTTTTTTCCCTCTTGCTGCAATTTATATATTTTTTTTGTTTGTAATTACACACTTTCCATTCTTCCCGGTTATTTGCATCTTCAATGGATTCATGTGCACAAGCTTGGAGTTTAACCACTTCCATTTTTGTGTACAAAGTTTAATGTTCCTCGACGTCTAGGCACTAGGGCAAGGCAATTGACTTGGGAGGTCGGCAACAAAGTGAAGAAATTCGGCCCTTAGGTTTGTAAGTCATCGTAACTCGTTGCTATATTCAAAATATACTAGAGACTCGTTCAAGAAAGGGTCACACTTGAAGAAAATATTGATCGAAATGAAGGTTTAAGTTGCAAATTTGCATAACGATTACGAGCAAAGAAAAAGTTAGCAGAGAGAGCTCTTTGAACTTCAGACTTGGGACAACTATATACAAATGTGTAATTGCTTGTGTGTTTCTTCTCCGACAATTACTTCATCTTCTACCACCGGTGGAGAGAAGACCAAAAGAGAGTAAAACAGAGGAGTGATAGTGACAATGTTGCAACGGCCGAGTTAAAGTTTTTATCTACGATGGATTGATGGAATGGGAAAAAGAGAGGGGTCTTCTCTTTGTGGAATGAGATTCGGATGAGAATCATAAGAGAATGAGAAACAAAAAGATAGGGGAAGATGTTCTTCTTGGAATGAGAATGGGAAATGAGAGGAGGGACATCAATGACACAAAATAATATTATCAATTCCATCGAACGAAGGACTCCTCAACTGTGTGTATTCTCCGTACTGATTCTCCTGAATTGATCCTATCATTGTGCAGTATGTTCTTTGCTTTGGTTCTATCGTTTTTTCTTTGGTAAATGACTTAGAGTTGCCTTCTTTTTATCGTCTATCAATTCTTCAATTACGCTGTTGTCACCGCGAGACATGATGAATATCTTCCGTTGGTTCTCCACACCTGTTAAGTACATCACTATTGAGACTTTCTTCACTCTTTCCTCGCTTAGGATGAAACTTAGAAGTAGAGATTAATTTTCAATAATCTTGATTTTGAGAGGTTATAATTTTAAGTACTCTAAACCTATATATAAATCCTCTACAATCTCTATCTACAATCAAACACATACAAATAATTAATCCCCTCGATTTTAATCTAAAATAATCCCCAATAACCCTTTGCAAATACACCCTTAGTCAACACTCTCTTTTGGCAAGGCAACAAAGAAGGCGACCCTCTCCCCTTCTTTCGATTAGTTTATTGTTAGTTCCTCTTATACTCTACTGGATGTCTTGTATATGTATTCTCTGAAAAATGTGTAGTCTGTAATGGTAATGTAATAATGGTTTATGACTGTTTGCTTTGGTTTAAACTCAGTTTCGGTATGTTATTGTATATATGTATGGACTGTTTGATCTTATAATTCCAGCTGAAAGTTTTAAGCTTCTCTCTTGCCAAAACAGATTCTTGTTTTTTTTTTTTCATATTTTGGATGCATATCTTGGAAGATAAGATAGCTGATGTAATGGCAGGTGTTCATAGAAGCATATCTTCTTATTGGCATTTTGTTTTCTGCCCGATTTTCACAAAGCTGATTTCATAGCTATATCTGAAATTCTTAATTTTGTTAATGGTAGATCTATAGATGAGCGTTTGTCGAGTAAAGCTGTGGAGTTCAGTCTTCCTAAATCAAGATGCTTCTATTCAAGGATTTGGGTTTGTGATTTCCGATGTCCAAACTTATGCATATATTATCACTCGAAAATTATCACAAGAGATATTAGATCTAAAAGAATTTTTCTTTACTTGAGAGTTAAAAGAATGTTTATCAACCTGGAAGTGAATGTTATTCTCCTTTCAAAATTTAATAGTAATGATGGGATTGTCTGCTTTATGTCCTATAAAATGAACCTTATTATTAGAATGAGAGTTAGTTTGGTTGAGTGTTTACGAAGATTGCTTATTGGAATTGTAAGGTATTAGGAAGAAAATTTTTTGGACTGATATTAAAATAGTAACACAGAATGAGTATATTGATTTACTTATCCTCATAGAACTAAAATCTAGTATTGAACCATTGGAAGGCAATTGGCGCTGTGCCGGATTAATTGATAATATTTGTTTTATTCCGTCCGTTGGCTTTGCGGGAGGATTTTGCCTTCTTTGTAAGATTTATCGTCTTGTTAATGAAAAAATTTATGTGCGACCTAAAGATGAATGTTTTATCCTTGTTGAACATATAAATTTGGAGACTAAGTTTTCGTGTAACATTTTCTTTATCTATGCTCCTCCTAACGAAAAACATAAAGATGAATAAGATAACCTGCTCCATTAGGGCACAAGTTCTTCCGTGTATCGCTATGGGAGATTTTAATGATATTTTAAACCCAATGGAAAAGTTAGGCGGTGTTAATAATAGTTCGAAACGCTATAAGAGAATCAATAATCTTATTCAAAATTGTAATCATATTGATCTTGTCTCTCATGGAAATGATTTCACCTGGAGAAAGAAAAAGGAAGGTGAGAATAATATTTTTGAAAAATTAGATCGCGTGCTAGCTCACGATGATATTGTCAATGCTTACAATCAAATCCATGTCTGGAATCATGCATTTACTACATCTGACCATCGTATGATCTTGATTGACCTTTCCTCTAAGAGATCTCTGTATAAAAACAAACCGTTTAAATTTGAATTAATGTGGATGGAAAGAGAAGATTGCAAGCATCTTATCAAACAATCTTGGAGAACTCAATTTGTAGGAACATGTTTAATCTTCTTAAAAAATTAATTTAAAACTAAAATATAAAAATATGGAGTAAATTCAAATTTGAGAATAGTAATAAACAAGTGAGGGATATTGATCATATTATTGAAAATTTGCAAAAACTAAATTTTCGTAATTATTCTTCTCAACATAATGAGAAACTTAGTAGACTTCATAACAAAAGGGAATGCTTAATCGATTTTCAACAGAAATAATGGATGCAGAGAGCAAAATCAAAATATTTGGATCTTGGGGATAAAAATACTAAATTTCATCATAGGAAAGCTACGGGAAGAAGAAATAGAAAATTTATTAATTCAATTATGAGTATGGATGGCAGAAACCTAAATACTAAAGAAGCAATTATTCGTGAATTTACCAAAGATTATAATAAAAGATTTCAATCGAAACTATACATATAATAGTGAATTGAGTAGATACTTGGATGTTATTACAAGCGAAGTTTCAGAACAAGATAATTTAGAACTAATCAAACCTTTTTCTAATAATGATATTAAGCTTGCCCTTTTTGATATTGGGTGTGATAAGTCCCCTGGTCCAGATGGTATGCCTGTTAGTTTTTTTTCAAAAATATTGGGATTTCATTGGCCTTGATATCATTCGTGATGTCAAAAGCTTCTATCAAAATGGAAAAATATTAAAACAAATCAACCATGGGCTTGTTTGGTATCGGATGGGGATTCTTTTTTTAGATTGTTGGAGATGAGGATTGTTGGGATTCTAGGAGATTGTTGTAGATTGAGATTGTTGTAGATTGTTGGGATTGTTAGTTTTAATTTGGGTGTTTGGTATGAGCCTGCGTTTCCCTGAGTTGATTTCCTTCTCTGCGTTTCTATGTGAATCGGAAACTCATTGCAGAACTCTAGGGTTTGATTTCCTTTTCTGCGTTTTTCACGTTTCTCTGCGTTTCTCTGTGAATTGAACATCATTGAAAAAATTAGAAGAGTCATCATCTGTCATTAACAAAAGTGAATTGAAGCTTCTTTGCGTTTTTCTCTATGTTTTTCACGCTCGTAGACAACCTTCTCTGCGTTTCTGTATGAATGTGCCCAAAACTGAATTGAAAACACAGCATAATCGTCATTAACAAAAGTGAACTGAAGCTTGTAGAATTGTACCAAAAACTGAGCTGAAAACACAGCACAACCTTCTCTGCATTTCTGTATGAATGTGCCAAAAATTAGAAGAGTCATAGACAACCTTAATTCTAGTACCATGATCCACTTGCATAATTTGCTACATTTATAGTAACTGTGTTCCTCCATCTTTGAGTTCTCTATTACACAATTGTTTGATGTTCAGAATGTTTCAAGGCAACTGCTGGTTATATACTGCAACTGTCTACTATGAATTTTTATGGGTGGAATGAATTATAGAATGACGTAGGAGAGTAATAAGGATAAGTGTCACTATGCTTGGAATGATGAAGTGACGGTGACGTTCTTGGAATTGTTACGTGATTTCCAAAGATCGAATGGTAAAAATAATTGTTTTAATTGGAAAGTTTTAACACCACAGTTCGAGCTGAGAACTTCTACACAATGTCAACAAAATACATTGAAGAATAGATACAATACCTTGAAAAAAATGTGGAAATTATGGAAAACACTGAAGGATAGTGATATGGGGCTTGGATGGGACTATGAGCGTAATTGTATTGATGCATCCGTTGAATGGTGTGCAACGAAACTGGCGGTATGAAAATATTCTACATTTTTTTTACGCCCATTAGGAATTAAATTTATTTAGTGACAAGTACTAACAAATGTCTTCCATGCATGAAAACAATGACTATCATGTTTTTAAGAAAAATGCTCTACGTCCAGAGGTTCTCAGCTCGATGGAGATGCTATTTGTGGGAACCGTGGCCACCGGTTCACGTTGTGTTGCTCCATCAATGGCCCCTCCACCGTCCAACACTCCTATTGAAGTGAATGATCAAGATGTTGACCCGATTGGCTGAGATGATTTTGTCATAGAAGATGATATTACCAATGATCAAGATACAGAGAATATGACTATTCTCGAAGAAGAAAATGAACCACTCCAGTGTCCTAACCAGTCCCGTGGGAAGGGGAAAAAAACACACGGTACTAGTTCACAGGGAGTCAACAAGCGCAACGTTAGGAGGAAGAGCGGTGGGAAATCTGAATACAAAAACACTTAGCTTTATCGAATGAAGCTAACCAGAAGATGATTGTTTTATGTGATGCTGAGACACAGAGGTCCACCGTAGAAGAAACATCTAACAAGCCCCCCTCTGTAACGGGTGACTCAATGGTTGTGCTTGCTAATATGGTACAGGATGGACTCATACGTGCTGTTCACCTGTTTGGTGCTTTGCTGTCACTTTTTTAATGACTGAAGCTGTCAGCACAATGTTCATGTTGATTCCTGGAAATGAAGAGAGAGTTCAGTGGCTTGAGTGGGAATACAAGAAAGAGGAGAAAAAGGGTACCTTGCCTGATGTGTGATTGTAGTTTCATCTATGCTTTTTATTTTATTCACTTTGTATGACCTTTGTTTCAATTGAACCTTGATGGTTTCATTGTGTTGTGTAGCAACTTGATGACTTTTGTGTTATTTGCATTTTAATAAGTAATGTATGTTTGATGATTCTGTTATATGCATTTTATGAAGTACTGTATGTTTGATTGGCATTAAAGTAATGAAATTTTTGTTGAATGTTTATTCAGTTACACCAACTGCGTCTCAGGAGAATGTCTTCACGTGGAAGACACCGTCACTTACAACTTCTTCGATCCATGAGCAATTTACAGATAGAGAATGATTTGATTACAAGGCATTATTACATGCATGTTCGCAAGGTTCGTGTGTATGATACACCTTTTAACGGTTCTTAATGGATGGATGACATCCTTAATTCTAGTACGGAGACTAGATGTGTCAATGCATTTAGAATGGAGAAGCAAGTCTTCCATGATCTATGCAACCTTTTGATCAACAAATACGGGTTATGTGGAACTAAAAATATGCGGCCTACGGAGAAGGTTGGCATAGTTGTATACACAATGGCCCAAGGCCTCAATTATCACACCGTTTCAGTGAGGTTTCAGCGTTCTACCTCGACTATCTCTTCCACTATTCACGAGGTACTAGATGCCATAGTGGGTCGCCTTAGAGGATTTCAGGGTATGGCTAAAGATCTCATAAAACCAAAGGACCCATTGTTTGTCCAAGTCCCAAACCACATTAAGAATGATGTTCGTTATTCTGACTACTTCAAGGGAGCTATAGGTTGTATGATGGCACACATATTAATGCATGTATACCGGAAGCTGATCAAATACCGTACCGAGGGAGGAAAGGGATTTTCACATTCAATGTTATGGCAGTGTGTGACTTTGACATGTGTTTCACATTTGTGTCTGCTGGTTGGGAGGGTTCTGCTCATGATGCAAAGGTTTTTGAACAAGCTGTCTGCACACCGTCTATGGGTTTTCCACATCCTCCACCGGGTACAAGATGACATACAAAATTCATTACTTAATTTGATGAAGTTAATTTATATGTCATTATAATATGAATACATTGCTTTTAGGCCACTATTATCTAGTAGATAAGGGTTATCCAAACAAGGAAGGATACATGGTTCCCTATCCGAAGACACGATATCATCTATCACAGTTTGAGAATGTAGCTCCGAGCAATGCAAAAGAGGCATTCAACAAGCGACACTCTTCACTACGTAGTTGTATAGAGAGGTCGTTTGGAGTTTTGAAGGCATGTTGGAAGATTCTTAAAGTGATGCCAAGTTACAGTGTAAACTCACAAATTGACATTATTTTGGCTTGTTTTGCCTTACACAACTTTTTAAGAAAATCTCGCAGAACTGAAAGTGATCCAGATGATGATATGTTCACGGGGGTGCATGGTGAAGATAAATCGGAAGAAGATAGTGACGACAATGATGAAGGAGAAGATAGTGACTACGAAGTATCTGAAAGTTACACAAATGCGCCAAATCATGGTGGGGAGACAAAAAAGATACGAGATGATATTGCTGCTATGCTTTGGGCAAGATTGTAATCACCGCTAAGATTTCTCCATTTTTTACAAACTCATTAATTCGGCATATATAGACTAGCTTTCTTTTTTAACCATTTTGCAAATTTTTTGATATGTTATGTTACAAACAGACATTAGAGCTGTTTATCAGCACTTGTTTATTTACACGGTATTAGTAATCTACTTGTAACGTAGCTTTAGTTGAAGAACTGTGTTAAGAACTTGGTTCAACACTTGTATTGAAATCTTGATCTTTTTGTTCTTCTTCTAGTATCAAATACAGTGAAGGATATTAGATTCATATAATAATCAATGACTTTTTTTAGCCATTTTGCACATTTTTTGACTTCACTTTGCTACCTTCTGTCTCAACAGATTTGAACTTGAGTTTTCTAGTCTCGGCTGGTGAATTAGAACCCTGAACAACTTCAATAGATGACACAGTTCCTTTTTCCGGTTCATGAGAACATGCCTCAGAAACTGGCAGCTGTTCCAAAGTTTTTGAAATGCCATAAATCTCAAACAAAGCTTTTTATATTTTCTTCTAGTTGGATGACATTGTGTTTTGGGACATAGGCCATGAGCTCAAAACTGAGCTAATATCTGTGGACAGTAACGTGGCATATCAAAACTGAGCTATTTTTTATATTTCCTCAGAAACTCCGGATGCCAATTCAAAACTGAGCTAAATTGTCCTGTAATCAGACCTGAGTTATGCCAATTCATAACTGAATATGTCAAAACTTCAGAGCTGAGCTAAACTGTCCTGTGACTTTCGTTTTCAGTGAGGTGTGACCTAATATCATGCTCTTCAAACCAAAATCTAGCATAAGCAGTTTGTAACCATTTCTTTCAATTATTATTCACCTCCAAGCCAGCAGTTAAATGCCAGCAGCCAACAGTCAACAGTTAAATGCCAGCAGCCAGCAGTTAAATGCCAACAGCCAGCAGCCAGCAGCCAACAGCTAGCAGCCAGCAATTAAATGCCAGCAGCCAGCAGTTAAATGCACTTACAACAGTGTATTTCGAGCACTTGAACTCGACAATTTTGAGCCAAAGAGTGTGTGGTTCATAAGCTTTGAGAGATTCTCATCCTTAGAAGACTTCATTTTATCCATTTTTCAGTTTGATTCTGCCATTAATTCACTATTGACAGTTTGATATTAATCAACACCTGCCATAAAAAACTTTAAGGGTTTTGATTTTTGACAGCTCACAAGCTATAAGAATAAACTCTATCAATTTGGCTTCAGTTCATACACAACTGCTAGAGCACCAAAAGTCTAATAATGATCAGCTTCCTAGATCCCTTTACTGTATCACATATTCATATACACGTAAATGCATCTTCACAGTTCAGAATAGCAGTAGGAGGAGATCCAATCTGTTAAGAATATCATAAGGAGGAGAATATTGACACCATCAACATTAACCCAACAAAAACAAAAATTAAGGATCAACATCAACCCAACAACACAATAATAATTAGACTTCAAGTTCCCACAAAAACAGAAACTAAGAATCCATGACATAACCATTTGGTTGTCTACGCTTCATGTTCTACACCCATATAACAATTATGGATGTCAATGCTTAAAAACATAACCTATTACAACAACAATAGAAATTACGGCAAAGGCAAATATCACCCCCTACTGCTTCTCGATTAAGGATCTAGCTTCCAAGTAATGCTTGTTGCGCCTTTGTAGAAGATTGGTGATCTCGTAATTCTCGCAATGACTGTTCATCTCATTTTCGACACCCTTGAACACTCTCTCATTCAGAGCATCATTTTGGGCCAATAGTACATCATTCTGAGCGTTGATCACATCAAACCTAGCTTTATTGCGCTTGTTGATCGCTACAAGCCTTCGTGCATAACAATAGTCTATAAAGGAATGTTGTGGGTTATCCGGATCTTCAAGGCATGTATCATCAGTCTCCTCATTTGCCTGACTTATTTTTGGGAACTGTAAACGACATTCACAATCAATTAGTAACAAAATAACAAAAATAGAGAAATTTGAAAGTATATATTACCAGAGGCACTGGACACAATATGTTTGAGCCTGGAACCTCAACCAACCGTTGTGTTCTTCTATCTCCACAGTACACCTGCACTATCATCTTTTTGATAAATTTCACTCTAAGTTCAACAATATGCAATTGACAAAACAAAATAACCAATATGCAATCGACAAATTTCAACTCATCATACAACCTGAAGCACATAGACAAGTCATTTCTCTGAGCATAGTTGTGCAAGAGAATATCATATGATGCTATATTGGAGCAGAAATTTATGCTCAATGAGTTAAAAATTTCAGTCTTAAAATTGCTCCTAATCTTGACCAACCTTGACCAATGTGGATGTTTTGATTCACATTGGTCATTATCTCTTCATGTATGAAGCTGCCTTTACATGGCCAACAATTCCCTTTCTACATAACACACTTAGAAGAATGGTTGTCACCACAATTCCCTTCCTATAGAACTCACTTAATAGACAGGAGAATGTATACCTACTGCTTTAGTCAAACTACCAAACAACAGCTCACTGAGATTCAACGAGGAAAAAATGTTAAGACCCAAAATTCCAATCCAAGCTTTATAGACATTTTGTTAACATGAACAGAACATATTCTATGTATATCTGCCAAATCCTGCCTCCCCTAAGTGACCTTATCAAGCGTAAAAGCACTACTCTTTTCCAATGTCAACAATTGAATATCGAGCTGCCATACCCGGAACTCTAGCCGGCAAAATAAGAGTAGATGTATAGCTGTTTAGAATCAAGATTGGGATAATTAAAGAGACAAAAGGCTAGAACAACTTGCATAACTTCATACAATAACCGAAACCCTAACCTCTTCAGTGGTCGAATCGGGACTGGTTTCTTCCTTCTACCGACCGGACTGGAACCAGATGGGGGAAGTGAATCCATTGCACTCCTGTGATAGACCCAGAGATGGGTGAATGAAGGATGAGTAGAGGAGAGAACGAGAGAACCAGGGAACGAGGGAACGAGAGGAACGAAGGGGAGCGATGAATGAGCTGCTGAGGATATCGAATGAGCTCTTTTTTTGATAGATCGAGAGAGGGTATGAATGGTAAAATAATTACAGAATCCCCTACAATCTCCTACAATCTTGATTTTTCGAGATTCTTTTTAGGGGATTTTGGGGCAAAAACAATCTAAAAGAATCCCGTAGAAGAATACAATCTTCTATCTCCATCCCATACCAAACAGCATAAAAAACGTATCTCCTACAATCCCATGGAAAACAATCTAAAAAAATCCCCTACAATCCGATACCAAACATGCCCCATATCTTTATTACTTTAATCCCAAAGAATGATAATCCAACTACGACTAATGACCATAGACCAATAAGCCTATGTTCAACAATTTACAAAATTATTGTCAAAGTTCTAGCTAATAGACTCGAGAGAATAATTCCTAAACTAATTCATCCTCTTCAAAGTGCGTTTACGCAAGATAGATCCATCCACGACAATATTTTAATTGTGCATGAGGTGTTTCGTGGTTTTAGAACTAAAAAAGGGAAAGAAGGTTATATTGCAATTAAGCTTGATATGCAAAAAGGCTATGATAAAATTGAATGACCTTTCATTTTGTTTGTCTTGGAAAAATTCGGTTTTGATAATAAACTTATTAAATGGATCAAAGAATATATTTCCACGGTTTCTTACTCAATTCTAGTCAATGACAAACCTACTGGTATGATATACCCGAAAAAAGGTCGACGTCAAGGAGATCCTATCTCCCCTATGTTGTTCAATCTAGGCGCTGAGGTGCTGGCTAGGAATATACAAAGTCAAAGTAATCTTAATAAGAAAGTTATTGGCTTCCCTATTACAAGAGGTGGAACGGTTGTTCCTTTTCTGGCATTTGTTGATGATATCATCATCTTTACAAAAGCTACTCTCTCTTTGCTAATACGAAAATTCTTGAAATATTGCATTGGTATTGTCGTGTCTCCGGGCAGAAAATAAATTTCAACAAATCAGCCTTTCAATCATCCCCTAATGTTGGATCCTTAATGGTTGATCGAATTCAATCAAATATTGGTATAAAATCATCAAATTGCTTAGAAAAGTATTTGGGATGTCCAATAATTAATGATAAAGTAAATAAGAAAATGTTTGAAGATGTTATTACTAAGTCTAAACTTCAGTTAGCTGAGTGGAAAACACCCTCTTTATCTCAAGAAGGAAGAATAGTCCTTATAAAATCAAATTTAAATGCAAAACCAAATTTTATTATGCAAAGTTTGATGCTTTCGTCTTATATCCATAAGGAATTAGATCAAGTTAATAAGAATTTTTTCTGGAATAAAGGACCTAACTTCCATCCTCTGATTAGTATGGATAAAACTTGTAAACCTAAAGCGAGAGGTGGCGTTGGAATTATGAAAGCAGAAGAAATGAACAAAGCTCTGCAAATGAAGCTTTTGTGGAAAATTCTTGAACAACCTGAGAATGACTGGGTTAAGATTGTTAATGAAAAATATCTGAAGAATACTCCTCTTTGGATGTACAAACCTAAAAATCATGTTTCATGACAATGGAAAAAACTGATGCACCTAAGGAATGATTTTAAACAAGGTTTTTGATGGAATATTGGTGATGGTAAAACACTGAAATTTTGGAATCATAAATGGTGTTTGGATCAACCAATTATCAATTTATGTAAAGCAAATAGTAATATTGATAGTATTGATAAGAATGAAGTGATTTGCTATATTATTAATAATAAATGGAATGTCCAAAAATTGGAATTTGTGTTGTCTAATATCCTTCCTATAGAAATTATCTCGGCAATTAAGGAATATCAACTACCTAAATCATTTATCAAGATAGACTTTATTGGGATCCATCAGAGAATGGTTCGTTCTCTACTAAATCGACAATGGATTTGTTATATAAAATAAAAAAAATGATGAAAAATTTTCCTTTGGGAGTTGGATGTTATACCTAAAGTTAAAAATTTTCTCTGGAAACTATCAATTAATAGACTCCCCACGAAAGAAAATTTAGAAAAACAAAAAATTCATGTCTCCATAACGTGCTCTCTCTATGATCACCCTTACGAATCAGCTCGTCATTTGTTCTTTGAATGCTCTTTTTTAACAAATAGTATTAAGTCTAGTTCGATTAAGAGAACAATTAAAGAGATTTTCGACTCAAACAAGAATCTCATCATTTTAGCATATTCTTGATGGAACATATGGATTTTAAGAAATCAGTGTATCTTTAATAAGGTAAAACTAGCATATTTTGAACCAAATGTTCATAATCAAATTAAGGAATGGATGGAATCAAAGAAAAAGACTATAATTAAAATAATGTTCATAGAAATCCAAGAAAAACTCGAAATATTAAGTGGTACAAACCACTTGATGGGTATATCAAATTAAATTTTGATTGATCCAAACGTGAAAACAATAATGCTGCCTTTGGTATATCCTTAGAGATCATCATGCCAAGACTGTTTCATTGGGCTATGGACAATGTAGTAACACATCGGTCCTCCATGCTGAAGCATGTGCGCTTAGGGAAGGTCTTATCAGGGCATGTGATATGGGTGTGAATAGAACTGAAATTGAAGGGATGAACTAATAATCATCAATTCAATTAAACATATTTGAAAACCTCTGTGAAAACTTGATCTTGTTTTATCTTATATTTCTAATATCTTATGTTTCTTTGATCAAGTACTGATTCGTCATATTTTCCGCGAGGTTAATAGTGTTGTTGATAAGCTGGCAGACCTTGGTCATGAAGTTCCGCTTGCTTTGTCGTCATCCACTCTTCCCGTGGATGCTCTCGTCCTCTCGGATGCCCTAAGAAGGAAAGTTTCGAGGAGATGATCCCGCCTAAACCCTTACCTCACAATATCAAAAAACAAAACAAAAAAATTCGTATCAAACAACGACCCATACCTAAACCTTGGCCAATTTAAAAACACTAAATAGTAGATTATTTAGGAATTTAAGACTTTAAATAACCTTTTCAATAGTTTTCTAAAGCAAATGGAATTAGCTTTTTAAAAGAATCATATCACAAAATTACACACTAAGAACAGACCTATTTTTCGAAATCCTCACCTTAATTTCATCATAGAGGGACCTCTTCCCTGCTTTTACGAGTCCATTTTCCAATTTCGCAAGTGTGGCAGAGCTCGGCTTAATACCCCTATCAATCATATCTTTTGCATACTTAACTGCTTCAGGAATCAATTTATGATCCATTAACCCCTTAATCAGTACATTCCCCAAATCAGCCAGGCCTCTTTCATACTGCACCATAAATTTCCAACATTTAATGGCACCATAAGGATCTCCCCTATCCAAACACATCCTCCCAGCAGCAGCACAATTGCTACAGCTAGGAGGACACTCGTTCTTTATCATCTCGTCGAAAATCATCATTGTGTCCTTAGGCTTTCTACATTTCGTAAACGAAGAAAGCAGGACATTATAGCTATAAGAATCAGGATAGGCTCCATCATATACCATTTCATCAAGAAACCTCAAAGCTATATCAGGGTTATCAAGACCACAATGCAAGGAAATCATCAAATTGTACAGACGCGTATTTGGCCTTGTAATGGCATTTCTCATAGTCATTGCCTCCCAAAGAAGTGAAGCTCCTCTTGCATCTTTCTTTCTAACATACTCCTCAAGTGCAAAACTAAAGAACCTAAACCCTGGTGTTAGCCTTCTCTCTCTTAAACTACTATAGAGCTTCATAGCCTCGTGTAGCCCATTCGGGCCTTTGAGTAAAGTACACAAAAATGAATCATAAGCAGGGACATTACCAGGGTCCCAACCAATCTCATTCACCATATCCCCAAATGTATGCCTAGCAGAATTTACATCTCCTTCATTCTCCCAACCCTCCAACAAAATAGCATAGCTATCAGAATCTGGCTTAATCTCATTCTTGATGGTTGTCAAGAACTCATCAGCTTTTGCAGTCTTTCCATTCCTACAAATTGCGCTTAAAAGTGAATTCAATGCAACAACATCCCTAGGAATTCCATACTGTTCCATCAGCTCAAATGCCCTAAAAGCCTCGTGTGTGCTATTAGCTCCTGCATAACTGCCAAAAACCGAAGCAAATGTGGCTAATGAGAGCAAACCTCTGCTTCTCATGGACTTAATTGCATCCCACATTGAATCAAAGAGTGAATTCTTGCCTAGTATATCAACAAGTAAGTTCCATGTATATGGACTGTGTTCGTCATTCAATTGTGATCCCGACCACTTGAAAAACTTCACGGCGGAAGAAGGATGACTATATGATAACTTGAGAATCTCTTCTGTGTCCTGTTGAGTGATTCGTATCTGCGTATCCTCCAAGGCCTTTTCGACATTCGAAATTGGGGTTTTTGCAATAATTTCACATAGAACCCTAAGATTTGGGGCAAGATCAGGACGTTCGAGGTAAGAGACGAATTTTGCGGGCGTACCTTTTTCTGTATGCAGGCTATGACGGTTGGATTGGGACCTGCTGATCTCTCCGTCGTGATTGTTGTGGTGGTGCCGTAAGCCGCGCTGGCGCTTCTTGCTATGGTTGTTGGATGGTGACGATTGAGATGAACGATTTTCACGAGAGTGTGAGCGTTTATTAATCTTGCTCATCGTTTGAATCTGAGCAGTATTGGGGCGAATTGACACACTGATTCAGAGGGATTTTCAAGATTGGGAAGAATTTTCGAAAAATCTAGCAAAAACCCTAATATGAGTTCGGAATTACCTGACCGAGAGAAGGAAGTATATTATTATTTTTATAAATACATGACAACAAATTAATACTCTCTCTGTATTATTAATTTGACGTTAAAGAGTATTTGTATGGAATTAAAATTAAAATTAATTGAGGTTTTAGGTTATATATAGGGGGGTCAATTAGTTGGATTTAGGGTGGAAGTATTTATTCATGTCCGTCCCTTCTAATTTTGGAAAAACAACCTAAAATAATAATAACTATCAACATTAAACCTAAAATAATATCAATTTTAAAAAATTATAAAAAATAATACAAAATATTAATGTATTTCCGGTAAAAATCTTAACTCCGGTAATGACGTGACAACCGGAATTTTATATGTCATCAAAAAATAATTGTGTTATGTGGATTTTATTATTTAAATCAACTTAAGAACATTTAATATGATAATATTGAGAAGAATGAGGTGTTGGGGCCTTTTTTGTACAAATGATATAAAATAGGCCCCTGCCAATTTTTTATTCAAAAAAGAATTAGCATGAAGGGTAAAAGTGAAAAATTTAAACTTGTAGAATCTGGTTTCCTCGCAAATTTTCTCACTACCCGTCCTCCATCTCCGATGCAAATCTTCTCATCCCCACATGTCCTCCATCTCCGATCTCAATCATCAACCTCCTTTAACACACCTCAATCTCAATCCACAACATTCTATTTGTATATCTTGCAATTCTGAGCATTTTTATCGTCCCAATTCAATTACAAGTTTGTTTTACAAATTTGAAGTTCGACATTGGTGAAGCTTTTCCTATGGTTTCCACCACCGGCGGCCGCCTTGGACATGGCTCGACTTAAGCGGTCAGGCGAATGCTCGGAGGCCTTTGTAGGGCCACCTCCTAGGACCAGAGAATACTATATCTTGGATTCTAACCCTAAGCCGCCCACTCCAATCGATCGGAAAAGAAAATAATCCTGTGGCTTGGCTCTAAATCGGCGGCGGCGCCTGTCCTTTCGCCAACATGTGTTGAGACTCAATACAAGCTCCCATCGCCGGATTCAACATCGTCATGATCTTTTTGGGTTCAGTTCAAGAATTCTGACCTAATCCCTTCTTAAATGAGCGAATTGGAATCTACGCCAGCAAAGAGAAGTTGGTTCCCAATTAAAAATTCACCAGTGTATGTATACGCTTTATATTCTTCTTTCTAAATTCCTGCTTTAAATTAATTATTGATGGTTAAATTTCAACTGCTTGAATTTCTTCAGTAGTGAAACCCCTTTGAGAAACAGATATGGCAGTCAATTATTAGCAATACTCAAAAGGTCTCTACTATAAATGGTTCTAAGTTTTTGATTAAGCGGCAGTTATAACACTTGTTAACCTATGAGTCATGAGTTATGATCCTTTTATGCTATGTTTTTTCAATTATGTATAGTTAATTTTGTATGATAAATTTGGTTCTAAGTTTTGTTGCTTCTATCCTAATAGTGTTATCATATTTACAATGGAAGTTATGTTGTTGTTGTGCATCTTTGGACTTGAATGATCCTCGTTATTTAGCCATGGCAGCTGCTGAAAGGCATTTACAGGAGACCGAGTATGATGAATATGCTGATAATAATGCGAATGGAGTTGCATTTTTCCCATCCGCTGATCTAATTGTAAGTTTACTTTTAATTTTGGTTTGTGAATACTCTCCTTCTGTCATTGTTAGAGCTTCATGGCCTTTCTCCTATTGCAAATAATAGCTCAGGGTGTGGTCCCATACATTCTTAAATTGATCTGTATCAAGTGTTACAAATAATAGCTCAAGGTAAAGTCATTTCCTTCCTGATGAAAGGCAAGAAAAATTCTTGTGTTAATATGCATTTTTGCAGAAGATACCTGTGCAACCCTCCAAAGCTTCCTCGTTAATCGCAAGAACAACAGCCTTAGCTCCTTGCTTGCCTGCGAAAAATTGCTTACATCAGAACACAACTTAATCCAGATCGGTCAAACTGTCCATGATTTCATAACAGAGGTACCCAATACGGTAACATTACATTATACTTCAATGGCAGACACCAATTTGTATATGTTTGATCGAAAATTTCTTTTTATGTGTTTTGGTGATGCCCACCTAATTACACCTATATAGCAGGGAAATGCCCCAAGGACACCATACCAATTGCTCAGTTGCCTCATGTTAGTACAATCATGACATTTTTCTAACTAGTTGGTCTTTTTATCTTGCACTCAAATATGCATGTCTAACTGTTATATATGATGATAGGAAAAGAAGTTGGTTGCTACTCCTGAATTTGAATCAATGTGTGTTACCAAAAGTGAGTACGAAGAGCTGGGTTCTGCAAGGTGCAACAAAATGTTTACCCTCTGAATCCTCACATATGGAAAGTCCTCCCGATGCATGTTACTGGCTCAAGTATGAGCTAATCGCTGGAGAAACACATTGCGGTAAAATCGAAGAATGTCAGCAACTGAACCAGCAGAAATTATTATGCAGAAAATGCTATGGAGCAAATGGTGTTTCAATCTAACTTTAAGCAATGTATGAATTGATGAAAACGGCATGCAAGGTGATTAGGGTAGAGTTGAGTTCTTAAGAACTTATGAGGGTAAGTTGAGAATTAGTGAATTCATGAAAGAATTGTTGATCACTGCCACTGTTTCATGCACTTGAATTTCAAACTTATTACATTTTTTAGTCATCTGGAATGATTTTTATATTGACGGGTTAGATTGATTATGTATATTATTATTATTATTATTATTAGTAGTAGTAGTAGTAGTAGTAGGTAATGTAAATACAAGGTCTTGTGTTGGCATCTACATCTTGTCTGCTTGTGTTCAGGTCTTGCTACAACTAGTGATTTCTAAAGAGGCAATTCTTTAACTTAAGTATTGTTGTGTCTGGGTAAAATGGAACCAATCTGAAAGCACAACATGTGCCATTCCATAAGAAGGTCGCGTAATCACCTTGGTTGGGTCGCTTACTCATCATTATTCCTGATTTGTATGTTAAATTGATTAATGTTATGCACGGATATTGGTGAACTGTGAAGCTTGTTCGCTTATAAGTTTCTTCTTCGTAAGCTTAATTCTAAGTGGGATTGAGCTTGTGTAACTCGATTGCGCTTGAACTTGTGTATTTTGATTGTGCTTGAAATTGTGTAACTTGAATGAGCTTGTGTAAATCAATTGAGCTTAGACTTGTGTAATTTGACCTTCTGTAAACGACGGGCTTTTGTAAACGACGGAATTGTGTGTTTGAAGCTTAGACTTGTGTAACATGACATTGTTTAAACGACAAAAATGTGTATTTGAAATTGTGTATCAATATTGTGTACTAACATTCGGTTTTAAGTATAATATTACAAAAAACAATAATGAAATACACAAGTTAAACTAGTCAAATTGGTATAAGGGTGGGTCTCTCATCCAGAGTTCAAAACCCAATAAGATTTATTAGTATTTTGTATTGGACCCGGGCGTAGGCTTTTGTATTGGGCCCGAGTATAGGGGTGTGTATTGGACCCGAGCGTAGGCTTGTGTATTGGATCCAAGCCTATGCTTGTATATTGTGCCCTGGCATGTGCTTGTGTATTGGACCCGAGCATAGGCTTGTGTATTGGAGCTGAGTGTAGGCTTGTGTATTGAGCTTTGTCATGTGCTTGTGTATTGGGCCCTGTCCTAAGCTTGTGTATTGGGCCCTGTCCGAAGCTTGTTTATTGGGCCTTGTCCGAAGCTTGTGTATTGGGCCCTGTCCGAAGCTTGTGTATTGGGCCCTGTCCGAAGCTTGTGTATTGGGCCCTATCCGAAGCTTGTGTATTGGACGTAACCTTTATTAAAACAATTGGCTTTTATTAAACCAATAGAGCTTAGACTTTTATTAAACCAGTTGGGCTTTCATTAAACCAATCGAGGTTGGGCTTTTATTAAAACATTTGGGCCTTCATTAAAACAATTGGGCTTAGACTTTCATTAAACGAATTAGACTTGGGCTTAAGTAATTTCATATTCTTAATTTACCCTTTCATTTAATCTTTAAAGATAAGTTAATGGGACCTATTTTGTCTGTTGATATAAAAAGGAGCCTACTTAGTGCTCATCATTACAAAAAGAGCCTATCTCCCATTTTACCCAAAAATATATAATTTTTTTAAATTTATTTTTATAAAATAAATTTGTAACAATTTTTTACAAAATATTTTTTGTAAATTTTAGAAAAAACGTTTTCTTGTAAATTTTTTACAACTTTTTTTTGGGATTTTTTTAAATATTTATAAATTTTAACTAATTTTTAATTTAAAAAATCGAATTTTTTTCAACCATTTTTTAATTAAAAATTATTTAAATATATATTAAAATAAATCCCCAAAAAAGTTTGAAAAAATTCACAAGAAAACAAATTTTTAAAAAATAGTTTTTACACAATTTTTTTTTAAAAACAAATTTTTTTAAAATTTTTTTACATAAATTACTTCAAAAAAATTATAGTTTGGGAGAAAAGTTTGAAGAAACAAATGTGATGGGTATATACACAATTTGCTTGGATCTTTATATTCTTCTATTACTAGCTAATTACTAAATGTCGCATTTGTTTTATATAATTTAACGGAAAGCTTTGTCACGTTACTCGTGTTTGTGGTAAATCATTTCTTGGGTGTGTTTGGTTGATTAGATTTAAGGTTTAGATTTGGAGTTTATGGTTAGAGTTGATGTTTGTAGTTGCAGTTTTATCGAGACTGTTTTAATTAGAAGACGACTCAATAATATCAAAATAGTCATTTAAGTTCTCACGATAAGATGATGAGTAAATTTTAAGTAGTTATATTGTGCACCTATAAATGTGTTGTTCAAAGACATATCACAGAGTAATACAAAAACACATGCATACATAAAAGGATTAAGTACAATAAACATCAAAGTCAAAGGAGGTAGGGGTTGTTTTTTTCTTCCTTCAAAAGATCATCCTCAACTAATGAAATCTAACTTATGAAAATCTAATCAAAGTAGATTTGATTTTAGTCACTCACAAAATTGATGGAGAAGTTGGTGGAAAAAAAAAAAGATGAGCAGTTGAGAATGATAAGCAGATCGATTTGTCTTGTATTAACGTTGTCGGTTTCTACTACTACTACAAAAATAGCGTTTTCAGCAATGAAACATGTGATGACCAACATTCGCAACAAGATGAAAGATGAATTCCTGTTGATGCTTTGACAATCTATATTAAAAGAAAATTTGTTGGTAAAATTGACATAGATTTGGTTATCGATGACTTGTGTAAGGAAAAAAGTCGTCGTGTATGTTTTATTTTTTAGTCTAAACTACAATAAAATATGTTTTTGGATATTATACAATATATATATTAACTATTAAACTTTTAGCTATTATTAATATTAAGTTAAATTTCGCCTGTCCCTAAAATTTTTCAGGCTCCGTCCCTTAGCACAATAAGCATCAAAAGTATAGATAAGCTAAAGGAGGTAGGGTTGTTTTTTTCTTCCTTCTAAAGGTCATCCGTAACTTATGAAAATCTAACTTAGAGTCCTCAACATGTATCTCATAAACACTCTTAAATTCATATATACCTACAAAAAATTTCTCTAACATACATATCACCTAAGAACCTCAAAGCTATTGTAGAGAAGAAATTATTCAATCTCAAATCATTATAGGATTCATAAACGCACGACGATGAAATTAACAAATGTACGGTGGATCCGGACACTATGACCGTCACGGTTTCGGAAACCGTAACCGTGATAAAACACTCACATTCACGGATTCCGGAACCGTGACGGTCACAGATCCAAAAACTGGGACAATTTTTTTTTTTGTAAATTCTACCAAAATAAAGGGAAAAATTATGACGGTCACGGGATCCACGACCGTGTCAGATTTTCTTTTTGCCTTAATCTAGTACACGCCTGTCACGGATTCGAAATCCGTAACCGTGACGGCAATATTATCACCGTGTACTTAAAATCGCTCTATCATTATTAGCTACTATATCCCAAACATGAGACTTCCCCACAACATTATCACACTAAGATGTCCTTTCCTAGATTTAATGAAAAGGGTTCAGGACTATTTTGGGATTGTTTGATCTCTCTCAAAAAGGAACCATTAACTCTCTCTTATGGATGTCCTCAAATAAAAAAAGCCTAAGAGCACAGGAGGATTTATAAACCTCAACAACATGATTAACCTAAAGAACCTTATCATCTAATAAGCAATACTAATATAAGGAATCCTTATAAACACCATGCTTTAAATCAAACAAATAAGTTTCTTGATACTTTTGATGATGTTTGGAAATTAGATGGATACTTTTGTAATATTGGTAATGTTGTTGAACTTTTAAATGCATATTTGAGGATGTAACGCTAAAACCTCGAAATATTTACAGGTAGAGATATAAGTTTGCAACTTGTAGTTAATTAGTAGAGGATTGGTGCAAGAGGTCCATCTTGGAAATAGAAATCCTTCAATCTATTTTTTTTTTTTTATGTGTCTTGTGTGGTGTTGCATGTGTGTTGGCTGGTTCTCTATGCCTATCAGACAGGCCAGGGATAATGTCGTTGCTTATGCTTCATATCATAAATTTAAACTAATTCAAATCAAGGTAACTTTAATTTTAGTCACTCACATTGAATCTTTTCCCTATTTTCCCTTCAATTTTGTTGTAGTTTTTCCTATGAACAGAAGAAAAATGAGACCAATACACTTGCACACTGAAGGGTGTCGGCTGTTGAAATTGATATGAGGCCTTCGATCATTGGATTTGTAGAAAAGATGAGCCTGTCTGTTACCGATCGGTATTTAGCAGTAGTGGAAGCTACACCAGCCGTTAGGGAACAACATATACGATCACTCTGCCATCAACAGGAAATCAATCCGCATCTGAGAAGTCAAGTCTCATCCCGTGCTTTCTTCACGTGAGACTTAAAGCATTCAAACATTGCAAGAGATAAGGCTTCAATTGATGAAGTTTTGGGGTGGATACTGCGCCCAGTCCCACCGTACTTCTTTGATTGAGGGACGGGGACAATGTAGATTTTCCCACTCCTCAGTAAAGCTAAGCCGATCTACTCACTGCTGCTAAGTAAGTACCGGTGGTAGGAAAGTCGTCTATGGAAGGAGCATACTATACCAATATAAGCCTGTCCGAGACTTGCCATTCTCATGGAAGAAACTTTCCCTGCCTATTGATTCATTACCGACTGAACGGCTTTCCTTCCGATTATTCAGATTGTCTCGGTCGGGATGTGGTACCAGTAAATGGGATTGAAGTGAAAGAGGAAAAGAAGAATGATAATACTTGAATGTTTGAGCCTGACGGAACCTAAAAGAGTTGACTAAAGGTCTCCACTGCCTCTGCATCGAATGGAAGGGGGATGCTCCATACGAGGTTGGGCCAACTCTTTCTTCTTTTCCAAATGTTGGATCGGGCTTATACTCTTTCTTAGGCGGGGGCAGGATTCGAACCTGCAATTAGATCATGAGTCTAATGAGTAAACCAATTCCTCTACCCCGCTGTAGCCTATCAAGGCTAATTAGAAGCGTATCAATCCCAAGGTCGGCCTACAGATCTCACTTTTAGGTCTCCTTTTTTCCTGCGTAGGTAGCAAGTCCATTCTGAGGCTCAAGCCCTTTAAAGAGAGTACTGCTATTGCTTACACCTCTCGCCTATCGAAGTTCTGTTCAAAAACCTCGTCCGAGAACTTGTATAGAGAAGGATTTCCCGCCGTGCAGCAGTTCTTCCATACCAACTTAGCTGTCCCGCACTGCTATTGGCATAACAACCGGTACACCATAGGTTGGGCCTAACGCACAAATCTCGCTAACTAAGACATCATCCCCCAACAAGGGTGTCAACACGTGGTTCCTACTCAAAGGCTCCATTTGTAATCTATCCCGTTCAACACAGGCGACGGGCATAAAGAAAAGGGGTGTCAGGTCGGGTATATCTCGCCTTCTTCCCGCTTTCCATTCGAGGATGATGATGGAGGGAGTGGATCGAGCTTTTCAGCTCATGCAGCCGTCAGCTCGTGTCGTGAGATGTTTGGTCAAGTCCTATAACGAGCGAAACCCTCATTTTGTGTTGCTGCTGTCCTCCAGAGCAGTCAAAGCGAGCAGGCGAAGCTCAGGAACGAACTTAGTGTGAGTAGAGGTTCCAATTCCATTCGCTACTCAGGAGTCACCGCACAGAAGCGGCGCAAGAGAAAGCTTTCTATCATCAATCTGTTGTTTTCGCTCCAGACGTCTAAAAATGAGAGCCTGTGAACCCGACGGATTACGTCAAGCAGTTATCTAGATTAGATTAGCAAGAATTCGTATACAGACGCTTTACGCCCAATCATTCCGGATAACGCTTGCATCCTCTGTCTTACCGCGGCTGCTGGTAATTAGCAAGGAGGAAGGAAGATCTCCATTCATTTTCTTCGAAACCTGCGGTAAGGCGCGACCCACAACAAACGAAGGGGGAAGAGCTTGTCCAGCACCACCCTGACCCACTATAACATCTTCAGGAATCCTGGTTTACCTATTATTCGTCGGCGGTCCGGCCCTACTATACCCGGCCCAGGCCCTTTGCAGGCAGAAGGAAGGAAGCAAGGAGGAGTAGCGCAATCATAAAGGTCAGTGAAAGGGCTTACAGGAAGAAAAGCGCCTTCCAATGGCAAGAGCAGTTGATGAAAGATAGGTTTGAGTGCCCGTTATTCTCGAAGCTGAAAATAGGGCTTTCGGAGACCTTCTTCCGTCTACCCTTCGCCTAGCGGCTAAGCTCGGAGACCCAAAGTCTTTCAAGGGGCATTTCTCTTCTCTAAGTCCAACTAATTTAGGTGCACGATTGGAGAGTACTTTGCTAGGTGCTTTTTCTCGATCTTTTCTCTGTTACCGGACTCTTCAATCACTCTTTCTTAGGCGGTGGCAGGATTCGAACCTACCCAAACCAAAGACAACACAACACTATATCAATCTCAAGGCGAACCACCGATTCCGGGGGTGAAGCCCACTGCCTTACTAAATCGTAACATAAGACTGCTGCTCTAACCACGACTCAGACGGGAAGTAAGCCAAGCCCGGATAGTGAGGAAACTTTCTGACTCGATCCCACGGCGGACCAAGCTTGCAAAAAAGCCTGCTACCGAGCAGGAGCAAACAAAGGGTGGGAGTAGACCAGGTGAGATCTGAATCGTAAAAGGAAAGATGGAAAGAGGGGAGTTGGCTGAGAAAGATGGACAGTTCCCTCACTCGGAGGGGCTTTATCTTGAGCCGACCTCCAGGCTTGTGGGGCAGTTCGTCCCTTGTTCTGAAAGAGAGGAGCTAGGAACTCGTTCCCCGGCGGTGATCTCACTTCAGTAGTGGGATGAATCTGAAGGGTGGTCCACGATCAGAAGAGAACGGCTGCCTTTTAGGCTTCGGTGGCCATCCCTAGCCCCTCACGTCAATCCCACGAGCCTCTTATCCATTCTCTTTCAATTTATATTCTTTTTAGAATAGGAAACTTAGAGTAAGGTTTCGTGGTGTAGTTGGTTATCACGTCAGTCTAACACACTGAAGGTCTCCGGTTTGAACCCGGGCGAAGCCAATTTCATATTTTTATATTTTTTTTACTAACTCATCGTGATGCTGCTGATGTACAATCTCATTATCCAGATAAGTTTTTAACTCATAATATTGTTCCTCCTCTTGGGGTTTTGTATGGATCCAAAAGAGGGGCTTGTTCTTGGTCTACAAGTATGTCTCTAGTGGAAGCTTAGAGCACCATTTGCAAGGTATTCTTTCGATTTCATACTTTTTGTTAGTTCAGATCCTAAGAGTTCAAGCTGAAAATCTGCATAATACTCTACTCTTTTTTCTATTTTTTAAATTCGATATGTTGTTAATATGCATTGAATGTCACACTTTACGGATTCAGTCATGAGTAGAAAGGAACAAACTCCTCCTCGTCTGGGAGTCCGGGGATGGAGTCGTCCGCAGGTCTGTAACGGGGTTTCATTGCCCGGTCAGCGAGTCAGGTTATCGAGGGAACAAAGTAACCCTCGCCTAGGTATGTGGGAGACATAGATGTAGCGATCACAAATGATATGATCCGCGTATTTTAGGACGCATATATATTATCATCCATTTAGGCTTTTATTATTTGGTTCAATCTTTATGTGGGTTTTCATTCTTGTTTGTTGATATATGTAGTTGGTCATAAACCAAAGCCATTGATTAATTGGATCTATGTCTCGTTAAACCTACTTGCAAATGAATAGGGTTAGGAGAACAGGGAAAAAGTTAATTAAGGTAATAATCATGTATTTATTGATTAACTTTTAGTTAACATGGTAAATAAAAATACCGTCGAGATTATAACAACGTAATCTCTAATCATATAACACTCGTAGTTGTACAAATGAATCCAATAGGAAAACTAAAGGCTTTTAGCAACGTCCTTGATCATGCTAGGGTTTGCTTTGGCGAAGGCGGTGAACTCCTCGAAGGAGATGAAGCCGTCTCCGTCAGTGTCGATCTCAGCCATCATGCGCTTGATCTCGTCTTCGTTCACCGAGCGGAGTGTCTTCAAGGCATCAGCAAGCTCGGAGGACGAGATTTGCCCATCGCCGTTGGCGTCGAAACGCTTGAAGACCTTCTCTCGCTCGGCTGTGTCTTCTGCTTGTGTAGACATGGTTAATTAGATGTTTGATGAACTAGATAATTTTTTGGTGGGATGATGAATTAGAGAATGGATTCATTGTGTATATAAACTCAACCTTCTTCCACAAATAGTGTCTCTACATTTAGTTTAGGTCTTCACGTTTTGCTAAACAAACGGTTTGTCCAAGGAGTAAAAATTGCACTACAATGTCTCTAAATTTAGTGTCTTACATGGCCACCGGAACGTGAAAGATATATATTTTTTCCTATTTATTGTGTGGATATAACTTTAATATTTTTCTTCCTTCCTTATCCTTTAAATAACGATTTGGTTCAGAGCAAAATTACGGGAGTTAATAAAGCATTTTCGTAGTTGATGCACTTATTTTAGCGGTCCAAATTAATTCACATCATTTAATGATTTATAAATGATTTTTTGGACTGCGCGATGACAATTTTATCATTTTGAAAACATGTTTACAAGATTTTGATGCGGTAACAATTTTGCAATTTTTAAAAGCTGCAGTGAAGATTTGTTTTGTTCTTTTAGTTCAAATTTTTTGTTCAAACAATTCTTATTTTTGTCCAATTTTTTCAAACTGTTTATTCTAATAGTTCTTATTTTTAACACTTTTTCGTTCAAAATTTTTATACATTTTTATTCAAACATTTTTGAATTGATAGTGTATGATTTCGAACTTTTTAATTCCAGTTTTTCTTTTTCTTCTTCTTTTTATTTTTTTTCTAACGGGCACTTTTTTCATTTAAATTTTTTGTACACTTCGTTCAACTTATTTGTTTTGTTAGTTCAGATTATATTGTACTAATAATTTATCCATTTTTAATAAAATTTGTTCAAAATTTTAAAATAATGCATGAACTAATAATATAAAATGTTTGAACTAATTGAACATTCTCAATTCGTATAAGCATAACTATAAAAATTTAAACTGTAATAATATTAGTTCAAAATTTGGGTATCATTAATTTAAATATTGTGTAATGTTAGTTCAAACATTGTGTTTTATTAGCTCAAACATGTACAAGTAACAATGTGCATAAAAAATAAACTATCAAATTGACAAATAATACGTGAACTAACTATATAAAATATTTAAATATTACAACTAATAGTGTATACTTTTAAACGAATTGAACTAAACTCATGAACTGAGATAATAATTGTTATAATTTTCTCATAAAAATTCCAAAAATTTCACCGCCTCCCCTTCTTTTAAAAAACATATTTTCAAAAAGGACAAAATTGCCCCCATACATTCTAAAAATTGCAAAAATATTACCGTAAATCTTATAAATCATTAAATGATGTGGATGGATGTAGACCATTGAATCAACGGCCCATATTATTCTGTAAGACCGCATTGTTGGATTACTCCTTACTAGAACCAACCCATTTAAACAAAGACTAAAAACATTTTTTATTTATTCTAAATAGATATTCGAATATGAATATGGTCGTCGTGTATTATATTACGGAGAGTTGTCGAACTAAGACGTGTCTTTTTTTTTTCCTTCTTCTTGTAATGGGTACATTTTTAGTTCAAAGTTTTTTTTTACAATTTGTTAAACTTTTTTTCAATTTAATTATAATAATGATTAATACATTTTACGATAAAAGTTTTTCTTTGTTACTTTGTTGATTCAAAATTTTTTCGGTTTGTTCAAAATTTTTATACTATTAATTTTAATATTTTCAGCTATTGGTTCAGGTATTTTTTGTATTTATTAGTCATGTTTGTATGCATTATTTTTACTTTTACATATTTGAACTAATAAATCACATTGTTTGAAATAACGAGAAATATTTGAACTAATGCTGCACAAAATTTTGAACTAGTTCAAAATACATATTGTTATTATTTTTTAAAACATTACTACAAAAAGTACGATAAAGCATGAAATTAATTATACTTATGCTTGATTCCACATGTAATTCTAACCACACCTACGATACTAACAAAGATATACTAGTGTCACGGACCGCTTTTCCGTGACGATGCCAAGACCGGAAAGACAAGACGACTTGGCAAGGGATGTCATTAAGACACCATTTGACAAGGTCAAGAAATGACATAGGAAGAAGGTCAAGCGATATGCTAGACGAAGATCTTGTCAAGATGGCACACCGAAAAGACAAGGAGTATTCCGGAAAGATCCGGGACGATCAAGAAGGATCCGGAATGCTCAAGAGGAATCCGGAACACGGCGGAACGTTCCGGAAGATGGTAGAATATTCCGGAAGGCTACGGAATATTCCGGAAGATGGCGGATACTTCTAGAACTCGAAAGATCCTTGAAGACTTAGCTAGAGTCTTAGGGAAAGTTCTAGAGTCCTTAGGATAAGATCAAGTTAGGAAGGATCCGGAATGGCCTAGGATAGATAGATTCCGAAACCTTCCCGGAGAGGAGGTGGCCAATGCTATAAATAGGGGTGGCTACCCCTCATTTCCATCACCCCACAAATTCCACCAAAAGCTCTCTTGTAAAACTCTCATTTGTAAAGCTCTCTTTGAGTAATATAAAGGCAAGGTTTGCCGACAAGTCTCCGAGTTTGCCTAGCCATCTAAACGAAGCGCTCGAAGTCAAGGAGCGTCGAGGAGTAAGGCTAATCTTAGCTTGTCGGGGGCGACATTATAGCTAAGAGCCACGCGGTCTGAGTTGGAGAAGAACTCGGCCCGTGACAAGTGGTATCAAAGCCAATAACATTCCAAGGAGAAGCAATGACCGAAGTAGGTGTGTCCGGAATAGTCGACCCTAACGGCCAAGGCAAGAAGGGCAAGAAGGCTCCCAGGGACCCGTCAAGGGAACCATCGAAGGACGTGATGGGAAGTTTTGAGGCCCGTTTAGAGAAGATGGAGCTTAAGTATGGCGAGATGGTAGACGCCGTCGAGGACGTCAAGGATGACATGGTCGCCCTCAAGGACGGGTTACATGGTGCCGTCAATGAAGCTCAAGGAGTTCTGTCTAAGCGGGAAGACATGTTGGAGGCAATGGTGGCGCAAATGCGCGAGGAGATGGAGGTGCTCAAGAAAGAGCTCGTGGCATGCAAGGAGGCCTTAGGGGCAGGCATGTTTGCGACCGCTCCCGTGCAGACGATGGACGCTCCAAAGCCTAAGGAGTTCAAGGGGAGCCGGTCAGCTTAGGACATCGAGAACTTTCTTTGGGGGATGGATCAATACTTCCGTGTGGTGGGAATCACCGATGAAAAGCGCTAGGTAAGTACCGCATCGATGTACCTTACCGATGTTGCCTTGCTATGGTGGAGGCGTAGGACTTGTGATAGGGTCGGGGGTACCCCTATCACAACTTGGAGAAAGTTCGTGGAAGAACTGAAGAAGCAGTTCTACCCAACCTATGCTAATGACGAAGCACGGGCTAAACTTCGTCAGCTCACACATCATGGGACCGTGCGTGAGTATGTGAAGGAATTCTCAGAGATCATGCTTCAGATCTCCTACATGGGAGAAGACGAGGCCTCTTTACGTTCCTAGACGGCCTCAAGCCATGGGCTAAGCTTGAGCTGCAACGTCGAAATGTCCAAACCCTCACCGAAGCCATGACGGAAGCGGACTCGTTGTTTGAGTTCAAGAACGTGGAACGAAGTAATCGTTGGAGGAGCAAGGATAAAAGTGGGGGAGAGGATCAAGATGACGGATCATTGGGGAGCAATGACGAACGACCCATGGACTGGAGAAGCAGGTCTCGTACAAAGGACGAGAATTCCGTGGAAAGGAGGAAGTTCCAACGAGACGAAGAGGGTCTGTCGGAACGGAGGGACATATACAACAAGGACAAGGGCGCGACAACGGGAAGACGCCGCTTGAGTTGCTTCTTGTGTGGAGAGGAGCATCTCGTAAGGAACTGCCCGACCCAAAACAAGCCCGTCAATATAGTCTCGACTGAGCAAGAGGAGCCCAAGAGGGAGCCGCTTAGGCTCGGGTCTATGGTAAGGAGTACCCCTAGAGTAAGGCTATTCAAATGCCCTAGGTGTGACGGTGATCATTTGAACCGGGACTGCCCAAAGAGAGCGAAGAGGAAAGAGTCGCCGCCCGAGGAGGATCCGGGTGAACGGGTAGTAAGGCTCGGGGTCGTGAGGACATGCAATGCTCCTAGACCAGCGGGGAAGGAGTCTAGAGCATCCGGGGCATGTGAGGACGGCAAGCCGTCTGGAGACACCGTGGAAGACAAGGTTATCCTGTTACGGGAGGAGACGCAACAAGAACCACCAGGAGAAGAAGTTGGCACGTTGCGGGAGGAGACGCAACATGAACCGTCGGGAGAAGAAGGTGGCAAATTGCGGGAGGAAACGCAACGGTTGCCTTCGGAAGACAAGGCCTCTTTGGGGAAAGAGGTTGACAAGGTCGAGAAAGACCTTAGGAATGGACTCGCAACGAGGAAGTTGCGAAAACAAGTGGGGAAGTATGTCACGGACCGCTTTTCCGTGACGATGCCAAGACCGGAAAGACAAGACGACTTGGCAAGGGACGTCATTAAGACACCATTTGACAAGGTCAAGAAATGGCATAGGAAGAAGGCCAAGCGATATGCTAGACGAAGATCTTGTCAAGATGACATACCGAAAAGACAAGGAGTATTCCGGAAAGATCCGGGACGATCAAGAAGGATCCGGAATGCTCAAGAGGAATCCGGAACACGGCGGAACGTTCCGGAAGATGGTAGAATATTCCGGAAGGCTACGGAATATTCCGGAAGATGGCGGATACTTCTAGAACTCGAAAGATCCTTGAAGACTTAGCTAGAGTCTTAGGGAAAGTTCTAGAGTCCTTAGGATAAGATCAAGTTAGGAAGGATCCGGAATGGCCTAGGATAGATAGATTCCGAAACCTTCCCGGAAAGGAGGTGGCAAATGCTATAAATAGGGGAGGCTACCCCTCATTTCCATCACCCCACAAATTCCACCAAAAGCTCTCTTGTAAAACTCTCATTTGTAAAGCTCTCTTTGAGTAATATAAAGGCACGGTTTGCCGACAAGTCTCCGAGTTTGCCTAGCCATCTAAACGAAGCGCTCGTAGTCAAGGAGCGTCGAGGAGTAAGGTTGATCTTAGCTTGTCGGGGGCGACATTATAGCTAAGAGCCGCGCGGTCTGAGTTGTAGAAGAACTCGGCCCGTGACACTAGTACATGCAAATTTAGGATGCATATTACCTGTAATTTTAAGTTTAAACTAAAACTAAATACATCTAATTAAAAACTTAGCATAAAAACATGCTTCTAAATGTTTTTTTGGCTATTGACTTAGTCGAATTGCCTTGAAGTTGCAATTATTACAAAATATTCCTCGTGCAGCACCGGATTACTATAATTGATCATGTCATACTTGCGATGCGAGATAGGTTTTTACCTATCATCTTACAAATGTCATACTTGCGATGCGATATAAGTTTTTACCTATCAGCATACAAAGGGATGAACAAACATTTGATGTTGACATTCGTTGGAGTGATCGTAAGCTTGTTGAGCTTGATTTGGTCCGATAACATTGATGTCTTTCATTTAGAGAGGAAAAAAAATCAAGTAATTAGACCAGTGTTATTAGTCATAAATATATCTTTTCTCTCGTTTTCTTCTCGATCAACTTACCTTTTCTCTTAGTGTTCGTTGGGTTGGAGTAATAAAATGAAAACGGAATGAAATTGGTTAAGGGAAAGGAATGAAAATGAAAAAGGTTAGGTTAGTTTCATGTATAAAAAGACTTCTAAATAAACATAGGTTTTTATTAATTTTGAATCATTCCATTACCGGGAATGATTCCTAGCGATATCAAACGAGCCCTTAATCTTTAAATGCATGTAAGTTTCTCGTCAGGATCACAACAAAATTATAATTCTTTCCACATCCTAAATTCTCTACTTTACGAAAAGATCGATCACATTATTGACCGTCGGCCAAAATCACCCCAATAGAAGCTTAATTGATTACAATGGGATCATCTTGCACCAAACAAGTATTCTTAAAAAACATTTATAAAAAAAGAAAGTTTTACCTACCCTTTATTCAATTCTTTTTCATAATGATAAGCAAACTAAGAATTGCACAAAATGAATAATCCAAACCTAATAGACAACGTCGCTAGCTAATTAAGATGTTTATAAATATAATATTTCCATAATAGGGGAGGCCTACCGTACCAAATTTCATATAATTAACCTTAATAATTGCATATGGGACGAATAAGTCTTGCAAATACAATAAACTTTGTTTCAATGGATTAGGTGGAAGGCAACTTCCTACCTGCTACTCTATCTATCTAGCATATACAAAATATATACATATACACTGATAATGAATTAAGCTGTAGCCCAAATAATCGAAAGTAAGAGCATGGAGGAATGCACCCAAAAATTGACATTCTTTCTTCTAGTGTCACTCCTCGTGTTTAGCCGCGGAGCACATGCAGGCAACGCCAGCCGCAGTGTCGAGTTTGAGGGCGTATTTTCTACATGGGAATCGGCATCGACGCATAGGATCCTCCAGCAGACGCAGCGGCTGAATGTTTACAGTATCGCGACTCCGTCGCCTGCTTGCAACAGCAGGCTCTACTCCAATTGTGTCGGCACGGCTAGTGGAAACTCCGCTAGGGCTTGCACTTCCTACAACCGCTGCTCTAGAAACACTCTATAACTTGCTCTATAACTTTTAAGTTTATATTATTTTGTAATTAAGGTATGATTTTGTATCATTTATGTGTATTTTATTTGTTTCGGATTCGATGGATTTCAGAATTTGTATGATTTATGTTTTGTAATTTAACTATCATATATGTCATGAATAATCAATAGTCGAGTGTATACCTTCTCAACCATCTACATGAGTCAACATTCATCATAGCATCTCACTTTTTAGTTTTACTATTGGGGAATATAACTATGCATAATCACAACATCTCACATAGTTTCCATCTTCAACCATCAACAAACCAATTTTTAAATATGGGTTGTCGTTTTGAGATGAAAACTATGTTTTGAACCCACCAAAAGATTGTGATGAACCACTTATTTAGAATAAACATAATGTGAACCAAGGGCGGAGAATCTTTACTCGACTTGTATTGCACGATCTTTCGAAAACGATCTTCAATGTCACATCCAAGTAAATACCTAAGCGTCGCCAATACACAATTATTCTAAGTAAGTGTGTTTAAAACTGACACAAAGCTTGAGTATAATCTATTCATCGAACCAAGTAACCACTTATCTCTCGTCAATAATCAGGAACATACAATCGTAAAAGAGAGGGAAGAAAACTTGCTATTGAAATGTAAGGCTCAAATCTCGTAAATACTAACAAGATCCGATTAATAATGAAACACAAAACAAAGAAAGTAAACTATATATACCGAAACACAAAACAAATAAACTAAACTATATATATATATATTTATATATTTATATATTTATATATATATATACCGAAACAAAAATAAATAACAAAAAGACAAAAAACAAGTGTCGGTCGACCGATCTCAAACACCGGATACAAACAAGTAATTAAAATACGAAACAAAAGAAACTAGGAACACGATAAGAAGCTAGTCGATCGACTAGTATAATCTTGGTTGATTGTTTGGTGTACAAAAACTCGTAGCAACAATAGCAGTAAGAGAGAGTAAAAGTTTGTGTGTATCTTGATTAAGAATCAAGGATTTCGAGAATAACTCGAGGTAATGAACTTAGCTAGACATACATTGGGTAAATTCAAGCTTTATTAATCAAAGAACAAAAAAGCAATTGATCGGCCACAAGGGGTTCGGCCAGTCTGGCAAATACAATAACTTGCGTCGGATATAGAAATTCTCGATTCTTAAATGAAATCTGAATAAAAACACTAAGTTGAAAGTCTTATATATAGGAAGGATATCTAACATAATTCTCTTAAGGTTTGCTAAGATCTGCCAAATCTATCGAATCCAATCTTTTAATAAGATAGAATCTATATATCTTAACTAAAGTAGACGGCAATAATTTTTTTGTAAGCAAAGGTAAGGAAAAGGGAGGGTTAGTTTCTAGAAACTAGCCTCCCTAAATCATCCTTGCGGATGAGGTCATCAACCGCATGAGGCAAGAAACCGCCGCAAGAGCTCTGAATGTGTCCAAGCATAGCCAACCTATAAGCAACTGAGTTGATTTCCCAATAAATATTCCTAACAGAAAACGCATGAACCCAACAAGTAGAGATGAGATCTCTGAGATGATCATATTCACATCCCACGGGGCTGGCTTCTAGAGATGATTAAGCGAGTTGGTGAGCACTAGATTATCACCTTCAATCTCTAAGTTCACACAACCAAGAAACACGGCCTTTTGGAGACCCTCACAGAGCGCATAAGCCTCAACTTGAAAATCCGAGTTAGCTTCACATCTAACATACCCTACAACAAGAGACAAACACATAGAATCACGGATAATAAAACCAAAAGAATATTGACAAGTAGAGTTACGAGAGGCATCAAAATTAATTTTGACAAAATTCTCTTAGGTTTTTGCCATCTAATTAATATGTTTCAAAATCCGAGTTAGATTATTATTTGTCATGTCAAGTCATTAATATGTTTCAAAACAAGATGATTTAAATCATCTGGAATTTTTCGCTTTGGTTAAAATAATATGGTTTATGAAATTCCAAACAAGCCCCCAACTTATATATAATTGTCTCGATTCCATCATTGATATGCTACCGTTGATCTCCACAATGTCATCAATTAGTTTCTGGTTTTTTGAGTAGAAATTTTGTCAATGATTGGTGATCTTAAAGTTCCCAATTGATTTGATAGTAAAGGGACAATTTAAAAGAGGTGCTTGACACTTTCATTACGGTGATTATAAAATTCATAATGCATTAAAATTGGATTTTTTTTGTGTATCCAAAATTTCTTTGGTAGGGATCCCATCTAGAAAAAGTTTTCATGAGAAATTTTGGACTTTTGCATTACATTTAGATCTCACATTCAAGTTTTATCCGTAGTAACACCCATTTTTCATTTTTGGATTATATTTATGGCGGAATTAGTAGAAAGCTTTATCATCCGCATTCCAATATAGTCTATCGCGCATATTAAATCTCGGAAGATTGTAGTTTTTGATTTATAATAAAATTCCTGGAGGGATCAACCTCAAGACATCAACCAAAGGTTAATTAGTCACTAATTCTTGAAGAGGTTGATCAATAATCTATCTGTCTTTCCATAATCGAATCGTTTTTCCATCATCCACCCGTCATTCGGTACCTTTCTCAAATTCATATTTTAAGTTTATCGATTTTTTTCCATTGTCAAGATGAATTAGAGACACATTTATAGTTCCAAAGACAAGAGCCCTCGGATATTTTTCTTTAATTGATATTAACCCAAATATTATTTGGTTCCACTATAATCTTTCATAAGAGTTTCATTTGGAGAGCTTTATTCATATCTTCCGCTTTTCTAATCCATGTACCCCCAAAAGATCTTTGCTTACAAATTTTATCCCAACTAATAAGAGGTTGAAAGCTCGATCCCTTGTTCTAGAAAAAAATCCTATTAATTTGGTTGAGTTCTTTATGAATGCTAGAATACTTCATGAATCATGAATGCATGCATTAAGTAACTTGGTTTAGCATTTAGATTAACTTTGATTAAGATAATTCTACCTTCTTGGAATAGAGAGGAGGCTTTCCATCCGTTAAATTGTTATTTGATTTTTGGATTACTTATTTGAAAATTTCCTTATTAACTTTTCCATTTATAATTGGACAGTCAATATATTGTTCTTGGTTGTTGGAAGCCATAATTCCCAATTGTAGTTGAATTATTCTTCTTTCTGAAGCATCAACATTAGCAGTGGTTTGGAACCCCGATTTATGATAATTAATCAGTGGACGAAGACATCACAATATTTTATTAAGAATACTAAAATTTCATTGCTTACCGAAGTTTTAGTAAAAATAATTATATCATCAACAAAGGCTAAGAAAAGAATAATAGTTCCGTTTTTCGAAATTGAAGAGTTATCATGACAAGAATTCTGAATACTTCTAGTCAAGACCTTAACACCCAAATTAAAAGGCAGAGTAGGTAAGAGGTCTCCTTTACAGACACCTCTTTGGGGAAAAATGGAGGTCGGGGAGTCATTATTTGGAATAAAATACGAGACAGAGAAGACACACTCATCAATCCATTTTTTGAATTTCTCATAAAAGCCAAATATAGAAAGGATCATTCAACTTTGTCATATGTTTTTTTTTTAAATTCTAATTTAGTTGATATGTATCTTTCTTTCCCTCTTTTCTTTTTAAAGCCATGGAAGATCTCATGGGCTATAAGTACATTGTCATGTATTGATCTATTTCGAATAAAGGCGCCTTTAAGAGGATGGATTAATTTTGGAAGAACGAGGCTTAGTCTTTTATCCAGAGCTTTGGCGATGATTTTATAAACTATTGAGCACATGCTGATAGGTCTATAATGGGAGGTCGTTGACGGATTATCTATTTTTGGAATAAGGGTCATAAAATTATGATTAATTTGTTTAAGAACTTTTCCAGTTCTAAAAACTTTTAACAGTCCTAATAACCGCAAGGCCGATGATGTGCCAATATATCTTGTTATCAAGATGACATTTTTAATATATCTTGTTGAGAAAGGTTTTATTAATCACTAGTTATCAAGATCAGATACGCAGGTTGGATGACTTTCAATTGTTTTTGTAGTTTATAGTTATCTAGCTCCAAAGCTTTAAACCGGTTTTGATAATCCACTAAAAATATATTATTGCTATCCTCCTCTTTAGAGAGTAATACCATTACGATTAGTAATAGCAGCAATAATTTTTTTTTGTTCCTACGTCTAATAGCTTTTCTATGATGGAATTTAGTGTTTTTATCACCGGATTTAAGGTTGTTGGTTGTAGCCCTTTTCCAGTATATGTGTTGATAATCTACAATACATTCTCTTTTTTGTTCAGATTAACGATTTTATCATTTACTTGTTGATTATAGTTTGAAAGATATGTTTTTGGAGGCGTTCAATATCATCATCTATAGCTTTGAGTTGTTTACTAATATTTCTGAATTTATATTGGCTCAATTGTTTCAATTTTTGTTTGAGAAGACTTGTTTTCTTAACCAATTTGAGCATATGTGTTTCCGGAAATTGAGTTCTCCATAATTGTATAATCATATTTTCACAATCCTGGCGTTGCATCCACAATGTTGTAAATCTAAATGGTTTATTTTTTTACTTAATTTAAAAATATTTTGAACATTGATAGCTAGAAATCATACATTTGTCCAATGAAGTAAATGCATGATTTTTAGTATGGATTTGCGCATAAGTTTGGATAATTTCGAACGATGACATGGTCCTATCTAGTTTTATCATGTGTTGTCAATTCCGTCTTTTTTCCTCCTTCACATAAATTCATCTCCTTTAGTCGGTAGGTCAGATAAATTACAAAGTTGGGCAAAGTGTTGCAATCTATCTAATTTATTATTAGGGATCGGGGACCCACCTTATTTATTAGAAATGACAAATAAATCATTGAAGTTTCCAATTACAATTACAAGCCAAACTGAAGAAGAAATATTCGGGAGAGTTAGAGCTAAAAATCGTTTTTATCTTGTTCATTAGGAGGGGCATATATATAAAGAAGATATCAATAATATAGTTAGTAATAAGGTTAGAATATTTTAAAATTAGGAATCTCTTTTCACCTTTTATAATATCAATTCTAGCATTATCTAATGATATTATTTCCACATAAGACAAAGGCCACCAACAAAACCCGATGCTGGAATAAAATAGATTTTATCAAAGCTTGTATTTTTCTAAACAAAATTTTATGGTTCTATACTTATTTTAGTTTCAGCAAGCATAATCATTTAAGACAAAGGCCACCAACAAGAGGAAGTACACGGTAAACTTCTCTCAACTGCAGGAGGCTTTTGGGGTTTCTAAAAACCCTTTTGAAAAATGGTGGGAGTCAACTCCTACACCAGACTTGGTGGAATTTTGGCGAGCTGCTACCGGCTCCGACTTTCAAGAGGGGGTGAGTACAACAACAAACTCACTCACCCCTGCTTAAGACTCCTGTCAAAGATCATCATGTGTATCTTTTGTGGACACAAGGAGGAGAACAAGGTCGCTCTGAAGGACCTCCCATTATTGTATGCTTGTGTTCCGGCATGTGACAACGTGCCGGATTGGATTACCCTCTTCCTCACCGCTTTGAAGCGGATAAGGAAGAACGAGCCGCGTGATATTGTTGGAGGTGGGATCATCTTCTTGATAGCGGAGTAGGTCATGGACTTGACCGAGTTAGAGGATGGGATAGCAATTCCGTTCTACAACGAAGGTCTTCTCCGGTGTGCAAGCTCCTAAGGAGGGATGGTGAGAACCTCTTTTGGTTATCTTTTGCAGATGGGAGTCACATCACCTACCTGCCCCAGCCGCTGCCTTTCGAAGATGAGTTCTCCGACCTTTACATTGCCGCTGACCCCTACGTGCCGAGACGATCACATGTTGCCATTGTTGAGCGGCACGCGGCGAGCTCCAGCAGAGTCCCATATGAGGATCACACGCCGGTTGATGAGGAGATGCCCACCGCAGCGGAGGAGGAGGACACCGCTCACGCTAGCCTGTTAGCTCAGATGGCGGCTCTGACCACTCAGCACCAGCAGTGGCAGATCGGATACCAGACGTCGATGCTGCTGCAGCAGCAGCAGGCTTGGAAGGCGGGTTTTGAGGAGAGGATGACCGAGCATTTTGACCAGCGTCAGGATGCTTGGCAGGCATCTCAGCAGCAGAGGATGGAGGCTCAGCAGTTGGCTTGGCAAGCCAACTTTGAGACCTCCTTCGGAGCTAGGATGGATGCGCAGCAGGCCCGCCTTGACGACTTATACCAGCGTCAGGAGCACTTTTTCGGGCACTTCCCCTATCCGCCGGAGCACGGTCCGGATGGTCTAGCCGGACCATCCAACTAGTGAGCTACTTCTCTTTCCCTTCTCCACATTGTTATCTTTGCTTTCATTTTCACACTTTGAGCGCAAAGCGTTCTTCAAGTATGGGGGAGGGCCTTATCATGCATTTCTAGTATTTGAGTTTGTTTTAAAAATTCTAATTGTAATTCACGTTAAATTCATTCAAAAAAAAAAAAGAAAGAAAAAGCCAAAGAATTGAGAAAAAGGCATGAAATCCTTGGATAAACCGAAAATCCGAAAGGGCGGTTTAGGCAAAAAGAAGGTAGTCCGACCAACTTTAGGTTGGTGCAAAATTGGACTTGAGGGATGTGAGATTTTTGGTGAGATTATCATAAAAAGAAGAAGAGTGGCAAGGTGAAAACCCGAAAGGGCTCCTTGGCCAAATGAGCGATACCGAGTGTAGGTTCTCCTTTCGGCGTTGGTGACATAAGAAGGGGAGTCATAAGGAGGATGTCCGGGTAGGTCACTCTTGGAGCAATAAGGATGGTAGTTTTTCATTTTTTCTCACCTTTTCTTTTTTCTCTCTTTTCTCATTTTTCTTTGGTATTTTTTCTCTTTTATTCCTCATCTTTTCTACTACACCATATTTCCTGAGGCTTGTTGTGCTGATTGGTTTGATGTGTTGTTTACTCGGGACGAGTAAAGAGTCTAAGTATTGGGGAGTTTGATAGGTGATGGAATCACTATCAATTTAGGTAGTTTTTAGAGTCTTTTTATGTTTTTGAGTCATATTGTGTTACTAATACCTTGATCCAGATGAAGAAGTCCAAATGAAACAAAAGAAGGTATGAGCAACACTTTGGAGTTGAAGTAAAGCAACGAAGACAAAGTTTCTGGTGCCACACCGCCCCGCAGTGACACCCCTGAAGACGCATGCCCAGTGCCGTAGTCAGCGCCTTCGCCTACGCTAGAAGAAGCCTGTCACCGCCCCCACGGAGTAGTGTCACCGCCCCACGGTGGCATCCCTGAAGACCCTTGCCGAGTGCCGCAGTCAGCGTCTTCGCCTTGCGCCCAGAAGTAGCCTGTCACCGCCCCTGAGGTCGTCTCTGGCCGCCCCTGCGGTGACTCAGCCTGAAGAATCGAAGCCAGCGCTCCTGCCTGCGCCCTTGCCAGCGGACCTGTGAAGCCAAGGGCCAGTGTCTCCGCCCCTGCGGTGACCCTGAGCCGCGCCTGCGGATCATCATTAGAAACGCCACGAAGTTGAAGAGTCAAACGTTCAAGAAGCATTAAAAGACCCGCCCCAGCGGACATGTTGAAGACGGAACGTTTTGGCCTAAACCGCCCTTGCGCCTCCCTTGGCCGCGGCTGCGGTTTAGCGTCAGAGGACTTTACTCCGGTTGTTTTCGTCGTCTTTATGATCTTAATTGTGGCTGTTTGCACAACCTCTTTACTCTCTTGTTTATGGTTGTTGTTTGCACAACCTCTTTACTCCTTTTTAATGCATTTTGAAGTATAAATAGAGCCCTTGGCTATTGCTAGAATCATCTCATTTTTCCACATAAACCTCTATATTTCTAGTGTCTTTTGTAATGGAGTGCTAAGTCTCCTTGCTACATTGAGTTGATTGAAGCTTCATATAAGTTGGTTGTAAGTTCTTTTCAATAGAAGTATTATTCAATATATATTTGTGTTATATTCCTTGTGTTTAACTTAGTTTGTATGATTGTTTTCCACTTAGTTTGATCACCTAAGTTGTATAATTTCATGCAAAAGGCTAAGGTTAATTGGTTCCGGGTTCGGGTCATTAATCCAGTAGAAAACTCTTAGGTATGAACGGGTTGTGATTATCTAAGTGTAAAAGGAATTTAACTATATAATAAGATTAACGGGTTGTTTCTCTTTTATGTATCTCTTTATCTTTTGTAGAATGCTAACTTGTTGTTTGGTCTTGTAGGTTTACGGACTAGGAACTTGTTAAGTTGTGTTAATGCCGGTTGGCTTAATGCATAAATATGATCAAGATGAGAACAATTGTTGAATGCTTCTAAAAAAGAACCAACCAAGTTATATGCAAGCGGAAATCTAACCTAGTGTAGTGTTTGTCTCATTACTTTTATCACCAATCTTTACTTCGATTATATGTTTGTCTTGTCACATATTGCAATCCAACCCCCCCCCCCCCCCCCCCCCCTTTTTGGTTACCAAATAAATATTTAAATCTAAGCAAAACTTGATCAAACTCTCTTGGGTTCGACCCTTACTTACACTATACAAATCGGTTAAGTGTATGTTAGGTATTCTACTTTGACTAAAAGCTAAAAGACAACGACCATAGGATTTTAGCCTTGTCTGTGGGTTCAGAATAACCAAGGGTATCTATCTACCTTGGAGATAATGCCTAGTTGATTGGAAGAGATCCAACAAAAACAATTGAGTTTCCCTGATCTAATCAAGGTGAGGTCACTGATCATAAATGGCGAAAGTTCAAACTTCCTTATCGGTGACGACAATATGATTAGATACCAAGGAAGGATCTGTGTCTCGTGATGAAGAGATCAGAAGAAAGATTCTTGTTGAAGCACATACAACACCATATTCCATACATCCAAGATCAAATAAGATGTATCGGGATATTAGACCATACTTCTTGTGGAAGGGTATGAAGAATGACATTGTCATGTTTTTGGCACGATGTCAAACATGTCAAAAAGTTAAGATTGAACATCAAAGACCAGGAGGAGAACTTCAGTCACTAGAAATACCAGAATGGAAATGGGAACACATCACCATGGATTTCGCAACCAGTCATCGTAGTAGCTAGGGTTATGACTCCATATGGGTGGTGGTGGATCGATTGACAAACACCGCAAGATTCATTCCAATCAAAGAGAGTTGGGTTGTAAACAGATTGACAGAGGAAATTTTGAATCAAATAGTTAGATTAGACAGGATGTTCCTAATACCATAGTTTCAGATAGAGACAGACGGTTCACATCCAAATTTTGGAACCAAGTACAGACAATAATGGGAACAAATTTGAATTTTACAACAACAGTTCACTCACAGTCAGATGGTCAGTCATAAAGGACTATTCAAACTTTGGAAGACTTGTTGATATCTTGTGTACTTGATTGGGCCCGGTATGGCCTAATCATCTACCATTGGTTGAATTAACGTACAACAATAGTTGGCATACATCCATTGAAATGACACCATATGAAGCACTGTATGGAAGGAAATTTTGAGCCCCATTGTGTTAGGATGAGCCTATTGATGTCATAGCTACAGCTTCAGACAAAGTCAAAGGTGATATTGAGAAAATTGCTCAAATCCGAGAACGATGTTAGCAGGACAGAGTAGACAAAAGTCTTATGCTGATAAGCGACGACGTTCATTGGAGTTTGAAACAGGGACACAAGTTGGTTGAAAGTGTCACCAACTCGTGGAGTCAGATGATTCGGCATTAAGGGAAAGTTGAGACCTCGGTATATAGGACCGTTTGAGATTCTAGAAAGAATTGGTAAAGCAGCATATCGTTTAGCATTACCGCAAACTATGGATGGAGTGCACCTAGTGTTTCATGTATCACAACTGAGGCAGTATCCACCAGATACGAGCCATGTACTCAGCTATGATGCTATTGAGTTAAAACTTAATAAGACCTATGTCGAGTTCCCTATAGTTGTATTGGACAGAAAGATAAAGAAGTTAAGGAATAAAGAAGTACAATTAGTAAAGATCAATGGTCCCGAAGAGGAATGAAAGAGGTTACATGGAAAACCGTTTAACACATAGAGAGGAATTATCCAAGAGTGTTTAACTCTCTGCTTGTTAACTGGAAAAGGGGTAAAGAGTGGTATCTAACTTTTCCTCTAACTTACATGCTAATGTGAATTATGTAATTGTGTGAATCGACTTGTGTTTGCTAACTTAGGAATTGATAGACTTCCCTAGTGTGAGCTCGATGACCCCCGCTAATGTGGTAATAACCTATGGTTGCATGAAATGCAAAGATAGTTTATTTATGTGACTGATGGATCCAGTCTTTTCGCGAGTTGTGTACTAAAGTTTCGGGACGAAACTTTTCTTAAGGGGGGTGAGATGTAAAAGCTAGGATTTCTTAATCCTAACTAATGATGATTAACTTAATCATCGATAGTAATTGACTCATAACTTGCAAACAATGCGTAAATGATGAGTATGAATTCCACCATTATGTTCTTGGTGTAATTCTGTACTTGTGAGGAAATTTTCACTTTTTCCTCCGGGGAATGATTTTCACCCTCCTGTATTATTTGGAGCATTTGGGATCTCCAATTAATAAAACTGCAGTCGAGAGGAATGATCAGGACATCGGATATGCCTTAGATGTGAAATAAAATGAAAAGGCAAAACGGCCAAAAGAGTCGCTATTTTGTTTCTTAGCGGCTAAGAAAGGCGGCTTAGGATTACGAGTATTCCGAGGAAGTTGTGGAATAATTATCCACATTGCATGCCGGATTTATCACTCCAATTTCGAGAAGTTTGGAGAATGGGCTCAAACCGCCAACAAAAGGGTAAAAGGATAATTATCGACTTAGCTAAAGGATAATTATCGTCGTAGCGGAATTTTATTTATTAATTCATTTCATTTCACATTTCTTCGTAAAAGCTCTGATTTCTCTCGACCTTCAAACTCAGATCTACTCTTCGTTTGTAATCCGATTTCAATTCCGTTTGAGGTTTCAAATTCCTCTCTTCATTCTCTTCATTTCGGTACCAACGTTTCGCATTTCTGTCGAAGTTAAGGCCAGGTCGTGCATATCCCTTACCTAGCCAGTTCCGTCGCTCAGTTTCCGGTGAATTTGGTGATGTCGGACCGTAGCCTTCGTCCCTGTGATTCCGAATCTTCTTTTGGTTCGTCAATCGGGTAAGTAACGAATAAGTTATGAATTTATTCATTTTTCGTATTGAGGGTTACTCTAATATGACCTTAGACTTGTCAAAATGGATAAATGAAAGTTCCATTATGTTCGTTTAATTATTCTGATGATTTTAGGTTGTTTGAATGACGAGATTTGATAAGAGGTGGTTATGAAATTGCCTTCGGGCAAAATGTTACGCTGCCGAACTTTAATTAATTAATTAAAGGATTAATTAATTAAAATTAAGATCCGGGAAACGTTGTAAACCTAATTAAATTCAAAGGAATGAATTTTAATTGATGTTTGAAGCGAGAAGTTTAATACGAGGAATCTGATATTCCTTACAGGTATTGCAGGATGCAGTAGACTAACTGTAGGTTGATTTGACTGTTTGCACCTATACAGGTAAGTCTTCGGACTTACTTAGTCTTGATCTGCAGAGGTTACTACCTGAGAGATTCGAATTGTGTGACATTATTTTTGTTATGAAAGCATTATGAATGTGATACCATGATGATTGTGATATTTGTATGAAATGTTGAGCATGTTGTGTGGTATAATTATCTTGAGACAATGTTGAAAGTGTATGGATAAGCATGCTCGTGTGTGTGTGTGTGTGTGTGTGTGTGTGTGTGTGATACATATGTTAGCTATGATGTGCGGTAATGTGTAAAAAGATTATACTAATTCAAGTGGAATTAATAATGTGTGGCATATAGCTAACGGACAAAGATGTGTGAACACATGTGACATGTGCATGTGAGAACGAGCATGTAATCATATGGTCATAACCCATATGGGGCGAGGCACATAAGTGCACCGGCTACACCCATGGACTTGGGTAAGAATGTCGTATTAGCCTGGACTGGCGTTAGCCTGGATTGGCGATACGACTCTTTGAGTCGCGGCCGGGATTCCCTCAATACTAGGAGTGGAGAGTGCGACCGTTGCGAATAGGATATGTCTGCTATCATGGGGTACTGACATTAGGGCTTGCTCCATGGGGCGATCAGAGTGCAAATGAATTAATAAGATGGTATCAGCGACCTACAATAAGTATGTAAATGAATGTTCCGGGCATAGGTGCATGTGCATATAGTATGGCTAGGTTGATGTGTTACATATATTGTATATGTGAATCTCTCGTGGACAGAATTATGATCTTGAACTAACGGTCTATACCGACATCTTTTTAGGTATTCCTGCTCATAGGGATGCTGCAGGGACGTCAACTGCTGGAAGTGGTCCGCCGGGGCAGTGATCTCATAGGGTTGGTTTGTTTTATTTTGAGTTTCCCGCTTGTTGGCGGAGGTGTACACTTGTCGATGTACAACGTTGTCAAATGTTGTTTTTGTAGGAACGGCGGTTGTGTTTTTAAATCTATAACGCTTATGTTGTCGTTTTGGGTGTATGCATGTGCATGGTTGTGTTATGTAAACTTTTATTCAATAGGTTGAATGTTCTCATTATTTGTCTGTGCTTCTTGTTGTAAGGTCCTATAAGTGATGTTTTTAGGCTAACTGATGGGACCCACTATGTGGTCCTAGCCAAGTGGCGACTTGTGTTATTAACAACCCGAGTCGTTACAGTTGACTTCTTTTTTTTTTGTAATTTATAACGAGCTTTTCTTTTTACAGTAAACCGGGAAAGTGAGCAGTCATGGACCAAATTGGCAAGGAGAAGAAGATATACAAAGCCAACAACAGAGATCGGCGGTGAAGGTCCGCTCTCGGCTCCGATGAAATCAAAAGCAGGATGGGGACAATCCTAATTTAGGCAAAATCGGAAACCAAATCGACGATTCTGAGATGGACCAAGATTTTGGAGAGATAGACATCGAGAAGAACTGAGGTTTTGATTATAGCTCGATTAAAGACCTCAAAGGCAAGAATCGAAGAAATCGAAAAGGCCAGATCCTGAGTATCCTCAACACATAAGGACTCTTTCCGGATTCAAAATCATGTATATTTTCTTGCTTCTGTAATTCTTACAAAATCAATCCCCAATATTTCGACTCCTTTTCTGGTATCAGTTTTGAGATATATTTATATATTTCCCATTCATGATCCTTTATGACTACATCGGAATCGAACGGTTCAATTGTAGTGGTGAAATCCATTGATTCCAACCGACTACGGATTTTACGGTAGAGAAATCATTTGATTCCAACCAACCGCGAGTTTTTTTGTGTAGCGGCATATTGTCAAACCAAGTGTGAGTTCTAGTGTAGTGGAAAAACCTATAAATTTGGTAACAGGAATCTATAGATTACATTCAATCACAAATATAACGCTTGAAAGCTGCGGTGGTGAAATCCAAAAGGGATGTTTAACTTCTTTGTTATAGGATGAGAGGAATGAGTTGATTACACAAGCCATTGGCTTCGTGTATGTATAATCCAAACAAAGAAATAGACTTCAATTTCTTTCTTCTCTTCTTTGTTTCTTCTTCTGTATTTTTTTTTGCCGTCAACATCCTTCATGAAGAAGAGAGTCGTTTTGGTTTTATACAAAAGATGAAAGAGGTTAAAAGGGGTTAGCTTTTTATTAACCCACTTTCTACAAATTTTAATCTCTTTCTTTTTTTCTTTCTTCAATCTATTTTTCTTAAAATAACGGATAAATCTCCCTCTCAGCTCATTCCTATTTATTTTTATTTTTTTCTTTATTTAAATTTAATCTTTTTAACTAATTTATATAAATAATTAGCATTTAGACTAAATAACTTATGGGTATAAGCCCAAACAATCTTAGGTTTATCTAATATTTATTAGATAAATGAGAATCATATTAACATACATGACTGTCATTTTTTAAAACCCAATGTCAAATTAGCTTGGTGCTAAATTTTAAAAATTAATCACATGTATAACATGTAATAAAACTCTAATTGTTTTACATGAAATAATGACTTATGCAAATGACCCCGAACAATATTATATTATATTTATAGTAACTCATATCATAGATTAGTTTTGGTAGTAACGATGGGAGATTGAAATTTATTATTGAAGAAATTTGATGGGTCAAATTTCGGATTTTGTAATGTACCACCAAGATTTAATATATGGTAATTTCAAGATTAAACAAAGAATAGAAAGCTTGTAATTTTATTTATTTATTTATTTTCTAATTTTCAATCTATCTTCTATGTTAAAGTAGGGTCATGGTTTCATATATTTAGGCGATTCTTGAAAAGTAAGGAAAAATATAGAAAGAAGGGGTGTTTTGTGAAAAATCAAAAGTGTTCATTTTGTTCATCTTTTTGTTTTTTGTTCAAAGCAACTCAAGAAGATTGGTGACAAGAAAGAGTCTAGCTATACTAAAAGCTCTGAGCAACAAATGGAGGAGAAGAAGAAAGGTCATGCTGACCGATGGAACTCTATAAAAACCTCCTAATGAGGAGAGAGATCAGTGCGTGAGATTGTCATCTTTAGAGTGTGTTGTATGTCCCTTGAACTTCTTTTTTTTTATAAAAGATGATAATTCTTGTTGGCTAGAGCATTTCAAATGTAATTATTTATAATGCCGCATAATAGAAATTGGAATGTTCTCATTTTAAGCATCATTGCTCTAACCTTGGAAAAGATTTTAGGATTGAGGAAATATGCAGATTGGAAAAGGAAATAGCGAGCATATATGGATTTGTGTAGATATTTATGGTTTTTCTACTTATATTTATAATTTTAGATTAAAAACTTTATTATATACGTGACGGGACGGGCCTAGCGGGATGGAGAAGTTAAGGTTCATATCCCGTCCCGGATAGTTTTTGACGGGACGGGTTCGCGACTGGATTTATATTTTTGAATAAAATTCCTCCGGAATCATGACGGGATCGGGATGGGTCCGGGACGGAACCGGAATTGGCGGGATTTGTGCCCACACCTACTCTTTTCCTCTTCACTTGTTTGTGAGTCTCATTTATTGGTTTGAAATTTCCACTCTTTCAATGGAGGAACTTGATTTCTGTGAGCCTTGCATTTTAAATTCATTCATCTACACTCTCCTCACTAAAATCTCGGCACTGCACTTTGGACTCCTCTATTTCGTTATATGCATATATAGGAGTGTTGTTGTTTCCTTTGTTATACATCTATTTTGCTATACAGACATACAACAATGTTGTTCCTTTTGTTTTGTAATAATATGTAGTAGCTACAAAAGAACAAACAAGAATAATAATAATGTATTAGCTTCTATTTTGTTATACAGACATATAACAACCCGTACAAATGTTGTACCGAGCAACGCATGCATTATCGAACCCAGCTCCCGCGTGCAACGCACGCGGTTGTCAACTTGTTGTCAAAGAACGTACAAATGTTGTACCGAACAACGCATGCATTATCGAACCCAGCTCCCACATGCGTTGCACGCGGTTGACGCCTAGTGATAGGTGATGGAATCACTATCAATTTAGGTAGTTTTTAGAGTCCTTTTTATGTTTTTGAGTCATATTGTGTTACTAATACCTTGATCCAGATGAAGAAGTCCAAATAAAGCAAAAGAAGGTATGAGCAACACTTGGGAGTTGAAGTAAAGCAACGAAGCCTGTCACCGCCCCTGCGGTGACACTGAGCCGCGCCTGCGGATCATCATCAGAAACGACACGAAGTTGAAGAGTCCAACGTTCAAGAGCATTAAAAGACCTGCCCCTGCGGGAATGTCAGGCCGCCCCTACGGCCACGATGAAGACATAACGTTTTGGCCTAAACCGCCCCTGCGCCACCCTTGGCCGCGGCTGCGGTTTAGCGTCAGAGGACTTTATTCCGGCTGTTTACGCCACCTTTATGACCTTTATGGTGGTTGTTTACACAACCTCTTTATGACCATAATGGTGGTTGTTTACACAACCTCTTTACACCCTTTTTAATGCATTTTGTAGTATAAATAGAGCCCTTGACTATTGCTAGAATCATCCACATTTTCCCCACTTAGTTCTATAATTCTAGTGCCATTTTGTAATGAGTTTCTAAGCTTCCTCTGCTACATTGGGTTGATTGAAGCTGCATTACTATTTGGTTGTAAGTTCTTTTAATATAACTTTAATTCAGTATCCTTTGTGTTATGCTTCCTTGATCTCTCACTTATGTTTACATGTCTTTTATCACTTAGATTGATCACCTTAAGTGTACTAATGCATGCAAAGTGCTAGGATTAATCGATTCCGGGTTCCGGTCCTTAATCTAGTAGTAAACTCATAGGTAAAAGCTGGTTGTGATTATCTAAGGGAAAGGAACATAACTATAAAGAAAGTTTAACGGTTTGTTTATTCTTCTTTATATCTCTTTATCTTTGCTAGAATGCTAACTTGTGCTTTGATCTTGTAGGTTCACGGATCAATAATCTAGTTAATTTGTGTTAATGCCGGTCGGCTTAACATATATTTATGATTAAGATGAGAACATTGGTGAATTGCTTCTAAAAAGAATCAACCAAGTAGTATGCATGCTATAATCCAACCTAGTGTAGCTCTTTAATTATACATATTATCACCAACTTTGCTTACTTTCTAATTACTTTTGTCTTGTTTTGCTACAATCCAAACCCCCCCCTACTCCCCTCCTTGGTTACCAAGTCGATAATTGAATCTAATCAAAACTTGACCAAACTCTCTTGGGTTCGACCCTTACTTACACTATACAAATCGGTTAAGTGTAATGTTAGGTATTCTACTTTGACTAAAAGCTAAAAGACAACGACCATAGGTTTTTAGCCTCGTCAAATTTGGCGCCGTTGCCGGGGAGTTTAGTTTCACTTTTGCTTTTATTTTTTATTATTGATTATTGGTTTGGACCATTTTCATGGTTCAAACCCGTGCTACTAACTCAGAATTTTCTCCTTTTGATCCAAAAATCGAGAGGACATACAATCGGCAAAGGAAACAATGTCGGAACGAAGAAACAATGGCGAACTGCACACTCCGACAACTCACGCAACCGGATTTGACCCAACACCCCCTTGCGGTAACCATACCGGCAATTGGAGAAGGGGTTAACTTCGAGCTCAAGCCGGACTTGATTCATTTGCTACCTTCCTTTCAAGGGCTGAGCGGAGAAGATCCCATCAAGAACTTGGGGAAGTTTCATACCGTTTGCATGAGCATGAAGCCGGCAAACGTGACCGAAGAGCAAATCAAGATGAGAGCCTTCGGTTTCACTCTCAAGGATGCGGCGGATGATTGGTACTACCACCTTCCATCCGGTAGTATCGATACTTGGGAGAATCGCCACAAAGCCTTCTTGGAGAAATACTTTCCAGCCAAGAAGGCCAACAACTTGAAGAAAGCTATAAGCAATATTGAGCCAGAAGCGGACGAAACTCTTTATGAGTATTTTGAAAGATTTGCTAAGTTGAGGTCAAGTTGTCCCTTCCACGGATACTCCATGCAGGACCTTGTGTTGTACTTGTACAACAGGCTTTTGGACAACGAAAGAAGGATCGTGGACGCCGCTTGTGGAGGTAATATTCTTAACTTTACTCCTGAAATTGCTATGGAGTAAATGCAGGAAATGGCGGAAGGTACAAGGAACTTTGGTAGAACTTCTACCAAAAGAGGGGTACATGTTGTACACCCCAACCATCCTGAGATATCCACGGAAATTGCTGAATTGAAGGAGATGGTTAAGAGGTTAACCTTGATGGGGACTCCACAACAACTCAAGGCTTGTGGAGTTTGTGCTGACCCTTTTCACCCCACGGACTTGTGTCCACAAGTTCAAGATGAAGCTGCTAAGGTGAATGCCATGGGGCATGGTCAACAACAGCAGCAACGCCAACAAAACAACCCATATGCTCAGAATTACATGCCGGGTTGGCGTGATCAACAAAAACTACCGATGGAGGGATCAACAAAACCAACAGCAACAACAACCCCGCCAAGGTAAGTCCCAATCCACTGAAGATATGCTACATGTTTTGACTAAACACTTTGCTACTCATGTCCAAACCACAAAATCAAGCATCAAGAATCTCGAGAAACAGGTTGGAAAAATGGTGGAAGCCATCACAAGGATCGAAGCTCGATCCTCGGGAAACCTGCCCTCCCATACCGTGGTGAACCCTAAGGAGAATGTTAGTGCTCTAACATTAAGAAGCGGAAGGCAAGTGCAGCAAAAGCCAACTTTGGTATCAAAAGAGATGTCCTCTGACGATTCTGCCGCCCCCAAAGCTGCCCCGGTGGGTCTCCCATCACCCCCCTCTGCACAGTCGCCGCCCCTACGGCTGGATGTCACCGCCCCTGCGGTGACAGCCCATGAGCCGCCCCTGCGCCTGCAAGCTTCCGCCCCTGTGGAAAAGTCGACAAAGAGTTCTGTTGAAGAGGATTCTTACATCCGTCCAAGTTTTCCACCTCTGTATGTTGAGAAACCTCCGGCCCTCTTTCCAGAAGCACTCAAGGAGCAAAGGGTGATAGAGGATAAGGATCTCTTTGAGACCTTCTCCAAATGTGAGGTAAACATTCCACTTTTAAAACTTGTGAAGAGTATTCCTAAGTATGCTCATTTTTTGAAGGAACTTTGCACGATCAAGAGGAACCAGAAGCTGAAGGGGAAGCAAAAAGTCCAAGTAAGTGAGCATGTGTCAGCAGTCTTCCAACGACAAATGCCCAAGAAATGTAGTGATTCGGGCATGGTGAGTATTCCTTGTGTCATTGGCGAAACTAGCTTTGACAAAGCGATGCTTGACTTTGGTGCGTCAATAAATGTTCTTCTTTATTCCATTTACCAATCTCTTGGCCTTGGGCCACTTCTTGAAACTCGGATTGTTGTCCAACTAGCGGATAGATCTAATGTTTATCCTAAGGGAATAATTGAGGATGTGCTAGTTATGGTTGATAATTTGATTTTTCCTGCTGATTTCGTTGTATTGGATATGGAACATTATTCACATGCTGCACCTATTTTATTGGGAAGACCGTTCCTAAAAACTGCTAGAACTAAGATCGATTACGTTAGTGGGAAATTGACAATGGAATTTGATGGTGAAGTGGTTTAATTTAACATTTATGATGTTATGAAACACCCCATCGATGACCATTCTCTTTGTGCTATTGATGTGATTGAACCAATTATTTAAGATGTTTTTGACATTTCCGATATTGATGAGTTGAAAAGTAATTGAAAACAACATTGATATTCCTTATTCGGATTATGCGTTAACATCTAACATGCATGAAGTTCTAGCTCAATTGGATAAGCACAAAAGGCTCCCCCTCTCACCTTTGGCCATTGGGCCCACCTTGCTAACTCCAAGCGAAAAACTTGTTCCTTCTATTGTGCAGACTCCGGTGATCGAGTTGAAAGAGCTTCCCAAACATCTCAAGTACGCTTTTCTAGGGGAGAACGAAACTTTAACGGTAATCGTATCTAGAAAATTATCTCCCCCGTCAAGAGGAGAAGTTGGTGGAAATCCTTAAAGAGCATAAGACGGCTCTTGGTTGGACCATTGCGGACATTAAAGGGATTAGTCCCTCTACATATATGCATCGGATCCTCCATGAGGAAGAGGCAAAACCATCAAGGCAACCACAAAGAAGACTAAATCCACCCATGATGGACGTGGTCAAGAAGGAAGTGCTGAAGCTCCACCAAGCGGATATGATCTTCCCAATTTCGGATATCTAATGGGTTAGTCCAACCCAAGTTGTTCAAAAAAAGGGAGGGATTACCATGGTGGAAAATTAACTTGGTGAGATGGTTCCAAGCAAAACTCAAACCGGATGGAGGGTTTGTATCGATTACCGTAAGCTAAACACGGTAACCCGAAAAGACCACTTCCCTTTGCCTTTTTGACCAAATGCTTGAGTGTCTTGCAGGTCACCCATACTATTGCTTCTTGGATGGATACTCGGGCTATTTTCAAATAGCCATCGCCCCGGAGGACCAAGAGAAGACTACCTTCACTTGTCCTTTTGACACTTTTGCATACCGTAGAATGCCATTTGGACTTTGTAATGCTCCCGGCACCTTCCAACGATGCATGATAAGTATCTTTTCCGAGTACATTGAAAAGTTTATTGAGGTTTTTATGGACGATTTTACCGTCCATGGAGATAGTTTTGATGCATGTTTAGGACATTTAAAACTTTTTCTTCAAAAATGCGTGGAAACCAATCTAGTTCTCAATTCTGAAAAGTGTCACTTCATGGTAGAGCAAGGTATTGTGCTAGGTCATGTTATTTCATCGAAAGGGATAGAGGTGGATAAGGCTAAAATTGACGTAATTCAAAGTTTACCTTATCCTACTAATGTGCGTGAAATTCGTTCTTTCTTAGGTCATGCAGGATTCTACCGGCGCTTCATCAAGGATTTCTCCAAGATTTCATCACCGTTGTGTGAGCTCCTGAAGAAAGACGTAACGTTCATAGTTGATGAGAATTGCAAGAAGGCATTTGACACTTTGAAAGCTTTCCTCACAAGTGCCCCTATCATCCGATCTCCCAATTGGGAGAAGCCCTTTGAGATCATGTGCGACGCCAGCGATTATGCCGTAGGAGCCGTCTTAGGACAAAAGGATGGAAGAGCATCACATGTAATCCACTATGCATCGATGACGTTGAATGGTGCTCAAATGAACTACTCCACCACCGAAAAGGAGATGTTAGCGGTGGTATTTGCCTTGGAGAAATTCAGGCAATACCTTCTTGTTGTAAAGGTAATCGTTTTTACTGACCATGCAGCACTTCGTTACCTCATGGACAAGAAGGAAGCCAAGACAAGGTTGATCCGTTGGGTTCTACTTCTAAGTGAGTTCAACTTAGAAATCCGGGACAAGAAGGGAGCGGAGAGCCTTGTGGTTGATCACCTGAGTCGGTTGGTACAAGAGGAAGAAGATCCAGCAAAAGGAAAGGTCATCCTAGGGAGTTTCCCAGAAGACACCTTTTACACAACTCTCTGTTGTGTAACCGCTCCTGCGGCCACTGGGGACCGCCCCTGCGCAAACCCGCCCCTACGGATAACGCTGCAGAGGTTTTGTGTAAGTTGCATTCTTTCAAACCTTGGTTTGTTGACATCGTTAACTTTCTTGTCAGAGGTGAGTACCCTCCAGGTTTCACCAAAGCACAGAGAGAGAAGGTGAAAGCCGAGCCTAGGCATTACGTTTGGGACGATCCGTACCTTTGGAAACATTGTAGTGACTAGGTAATACGCCGTTGCATCCCGGATAATAAGGTACAATTTGTTCTCTCTTTCTGTCATTCTGAAGCATGTGAGGGACATTTTGGTGCTAATAAAACTACTAGAAAAGTCTTGGATGCGGGGTTCTTTTGGCCACACATTTTACGAGATGCCTTTGTGTTTTGTAAAGTGTGTGATAGGTGTCAAAGAATAGGTAATATCTCTAGGAGAAATGAAATGCCTCAATCATCGCTTATTTTTTGTGAAATTTTTGATGTTTGGGGGATAGATTTTATGGGCCATTTTCCTAGCTCCTTTGGGAATATCTATATTTTACTAGCGGTGGACTATGTTTCCAAGTGGGTGGAAGCAAAGGCCACCAAAACTGATGATTCTAAAGTTGTGGCAGCTTTTCTTAAGGATAACATCTTTGCGAAGTTCGGCATCCCTAAAGCTTTGATAAGCGATAGGGGAACGCACTTTTGCAACAAGACGATCACCACCCTCCTCAAGAAGTATCATGTCCATCAACGAGTTTTCACGGCGTACCACCCACAAACTAATGGGCAAGCGGAAGTGTCAAATCGAGATATCAAGACAATCCTCGAAAAGACGGTTACCCCCGGAATGAAGGATTGGAGCTTAAGGCTCAACGATGTTTTGTGGGCGTACCGCACGGCGTACAAGACCCCCATTGAGATGTCACCATTCCGACTTGTGTTTGGAAAGGCGTGCCACCTACCGGTGGAGTTAGAACACAAGGCTAGGTGGGTGGTGAAAAAGTGCAACATGAACATGAATGAAGTTGGTGAATTCCGGAAACTCCAATTGCAAGAGCTTGAAGAACCGAGGCTCGATGCATATGACCATGCCACAACATACAAGGAAAAAACCAAGGCATGGCATGACCGGAATATCCTCCGAAAGGACTTTCAAGCGGGTAACAAAGTCCTTTTATTTCAATCACGTTTGAAACTTTTTGCAGGAAAGCTCCGCTCAAGATGAACAGGTCCTTACGTCATAGCCGAAGTACATGCACATGGTGATGTGGATCTTTACGATCCACAAACACACAAGATCTTCAAAGTCAATGGACAAAGGCTCAAGCTATACCATGAGGGAGTGATAGATGATCCGATCGATGAGATGGTCTTGGAGGAAGCCCAAGCAGAGAAGTGAAGGCCTTACGTCCAGCCAACGGCGTAAAACAAAGGCGCTACTCGGGAGGCAACCTGAGAAAATAAGAAGAGGAGGCTTTGTCAAGAAAACCGCCCCTGCGGCCCTGTGTCACCGCCCCCGCGGTGACACTACGCTCCCAACCCGCCCCCAGCGCTGGGCCAGCGCCAACACGAACCTGTCTAGCGCCGCCCCCGGCGCTGGGCCTACGTCTTCCCCTTCCTTGTCATCGCCCCCGCGGTGACAAGACCCCGCCCCTGCAGGTTTACCCAGAAAAGAAAAAAAATATGAATCAACGTCTACATCTACCCCACCCATCTCTCTCTCCCCTCCTCACCTAACTCTCTCTCTCTCGACCACAATCTCACACCCTAGCCCCCAAAACGCCCCGGCGCCTCAACAATCTCCCTCTTGCCGCTGCCACCACGCCCCAACGCCACCCTGCCGACGCCCCTGCGCCACACCTCCACTGTCTCTTTCCTCCACCCTGCTGCACCCTCCCTTAACCCTCTTTCTCACCAACCTTAACCCTAATCTTTCACCACCACTCACCACCCTCCTAATCCACCATCAACCACCATCGGCATCACCAACAGACGCCGGAAAAGCGCCACAGGAATGGCCACCAACGATCTGTCACAAGATCGCCCTCCAGTCTTCGTCCGCCCCTGCGCCTCCCTTTTCGACGCACCTGCACCTCAACGCCCTTGCGGGGTCTTCAAACGCCCTGCGGAAATCACAACAGAAAGGTCGATATTCTTTCCTTTCTTCGTGAATTCTAATTCTTCTGCTTGAACCTGTTGTAGAATGAGATGAATGAGAGGGAGAGGGCAAGGTATGAGATTGTGCAAGACCGAGCGATCTTTGTAACTCGGTTCTTACATTTTCCGACCTTTGAGAAGTTGGGCATGTTGGAAAGTATGCAGTCCGTCCTCAACAATGCTGGGCTAGGGAACTTCCTTAGAAAGAGTGCCCCAACGTATCCCGAGCTGACCAGACAATTCGTGGCTACGTTCAATATGGAGAAGGAGGACCAAATCTGTGTCGGCCTCACATTCAAATAAAACAAGAGGAAGTACACAGTGAACTTCTCTCAGCTGCAGGAGGTTTTTGGGGTTTCTAAGAACCCTTCTGACAAATGGTGGGAGTCAACCCCTACACCGGACTTGGTGGGGTTTTGGCAAGCTGCTACCGGCTCCGAGTTTCATGCGGGGGGTGAGTACAACAACAAGCTCACTCACCCCTGCTTGAGGCTCCTCTCGAAGATCATCATGTGTGTCTTTTGTGGACACAAGGAGACACAAGGAGGAGAACAATGTTGCTCTCAAGGACCTTCCCCTTTTGTATGCTTGCATTCCGGCATGTGACAACGTACCGGATTGGATCTCCCTCTTGCTCACCGCTTTGAAGCGGATTAGGAAGAATGAGCCGCGGGATATTGTTGGAGGTGGTGTCATCTCCTTGATTGCGGAGCAGGTCATGGACTTGACCGAGTTAGAGGATGGGATGGCAATTCCGTTCTACAATGAAGGTCTTCTCCGGCGTTGCAAGCTCCTAAGGAGGGATGGTGAGAACCTCTTTTGGTTGTCTTTTGTAGATGGGAGTCACATCACCTACCTGCCCCGGTCGCTGCCTTTCGGAGATGAGCTCTCCGACCTTTACATTGCCGCCAACCCCTACGTCCCGAGGCGATCTCAAGTTGCCATTGTTGAGGGGTACGCGGCGAGCTCCAGCAAAGTCCCATATGAGGACCACATGGCCGTTCCTGATGATGAGGAGATGCCCACCGCAGCGGAGGAGGATGACACCGCCCAAGCCAGCCTGCTACCTCAGATGGCGGCTCTGACCACTCAGCACCAGCAGTGGCAGACCAGCTACCAAACGTCGATGCTTGAGCAGTAGTAGACTTGGCAGACGGGCTTTGAGGAGAGGATGACCGAGCACTTTGACCGGCGTCAGGATGCTTGGCAGGCGGCTCAGCAGCAGAGGATGGAGGCTCAACAGTTGTCTTGGCAAGCCAACTTTGAGACCTCCTTCAGAGCTAGGATGGATGCTCAGCAGGCCCGCCTTGACGACTTATACCAGCGTCAGGAGCACTTCTTCGGCCACTTCCCCTACCCACCGGAGCACGGTCCGGATGATCCATCCGGACCATCCCACTAGTGATCTACTCCTCTTTCCCTTCTCCACATTGTTATCTTTGCTTTCATTTTCACACTTTGAGGGCAAATCATTCTTCAAGTATAGGGGAGGGAACTTATCATGCATAGTTATATGAGTTTGTTTTGAGAATTTTAGTTGTAATTCATGTTTAATTCAGTCAAAAAAAAAAAAGAGAAAAAGCCAAAGAATTGAGAAAAAGGCAAGAAATCCTTGGATAAACCGAAAATCCGAAAGGGTGGTTTAGGCAAAAAGAAGGTAGTCCGACCAACTCTAGGTTGGTGCAAAATTGGACTTGAGGGATGTGAGATTTCTGGTGAGATTATCATGAAAAGAAATAGAGTGGCAAGGTGAAAACCCGAAAGGGATCCTTGACAAAATGAGCGATACCGAGTATAGGTTCTCCTTCCGGCGTTGGCGACATAAGAAGGGGAGTCATAAGGAGGATGTCCGGGTAGGTCACTCTTGGAGCAATAAGGATGGTAGTTTCTCACATTTTCTCTTTTTTTTCCCTCTTTTCTCTCTTTTCTCACTTTTTTTTGGTAACTTTTCTCTTTTGTTCTTCATCTTTTCTACTACACCATACTTCCTGAGGCTTGTTGTGCTGAATTGTTTGATGTGTTGTTTACTCGGGACGAGTAAAGAGTCTAAGTATGGGGGAATTTGATAGGTGATGGAATCACAATCAATTTAAGTAGTTTTTAGAGTCCTTTTTATGTTTTTTGAGTCATATTGTGTTACTAATACCTTGATCCATATGAAGAAGTCCAAATGAAGCAAAAGAAGGTATGAGCAACACTTGGGAGTTGAAGTAAAGCAACGAAGATAAGTTCTGGTGCCACACCGCCCCCGCGGAGTAGTGTCACCGCCGCTGCGGTGGCACCCCTGAAGACCCATGCCCAGTGCCGCAGTCAGCGCCTTCGCCTGCGCCCAGAAGAAACTTGTCACCGCCCCTGCGGCCGCCTTTGGCCGCCCCTGCGGTGACTCAGCCTGAAGAAGCGAAGCCGGCGCCCTAGCGCCTCTGCCTTCGCCCTTGCCAGCGGACCTGTGAAGCAGAAGAAGCCTGCCCCCCCCCCCCCCCCCCCCCCCGCCCCCCGCTCCTTGGTTACCAAGTCGATAATTGAATCTAATCAAAACTTGACCAAACTCTCTTGGGTTCGACCCTTACTTACACTATACAAATCGGTTAAGTGTAACGTTAGGTATTCTACTTTGACTAAAAGCTAAAAGACAACGACCATAGATTTTTAGTCTCGTCACCTAGTTAATTAAAGTATACTATACTTTGCCCACGTAACCGGCTCACAAAAATTCCTAATTAGTAAATTAATTATTATCATTAAAGTTGTGAATATGGTCTTGCAAGCATAAGTTATAAATCTAATATACATAACCACACAGCAGTCAAAGTGCCCCGCATAACTAGCTAGTTACACACTTGACGACGTAAAAAAGTATAGAAAGACTAATTGAGTTCTTATGAATGATATCTTTCACCTTCCTCCTGGGTTGAATATCTGCGAGAACACTGCAGTGCGCGAACCCAGATCGGAACTCCCACTATACAACTCCGACGATGTACTTGTCATGTCCGACGACGAAATTTCCGTGTGAGTAGACGAGTCTTTCAAGTTACCTAACAGAACCACCGGAGACCATCCCAAATCTCCCTCTTTCTGCAGTTGTAGGGCAAACTCTAGTCCCCAAACTACATCCGCCATTGAAGGCCGGTCAGCACCTTGCTCTCTAACACAACTCTCAGCAACCTCGCCGAACTTTCTCAAACACTCCGGCGTGATCTCTCCTTTGATACTCGGGTCCACGATATCCTCTAGGGTTCCACCTAGGTGATTCCTTCTCCCCCACACCGCCACGTTCACTTGCTCCTTCGGAAGCCTAGCCCCAACCGCCGGCCTCCCGCAGAGTACCTCGAACAGAACCACTCCAAACGAGTACACGTCGGATTTCTCCGTTAGTTGCTGGCGGCGATAGTACTCCGGGTCGACATACCCAAAGCTCCCCTTCACCGCCGTGCTGATGTGAGTCGCTTCTGCTCCGGTCGGGCCAAGCTTTGAGAGCCCAAAGTCTGACATTTTAGCCACCCAATTCTCGTCTAAAAGGATGTTTGTTGACTTGACGTCCCGGTGGATAATCATTCGGTTGGCGCCGGAGTGTAGGTAGTGGAGCCCACGCGCCGCTCCCACACAAATTTCTAGCCTAGTGTGCCACGTCAGCGGGGAGTGAGGAGTGGTGATACCCAAGGGTAAGATGTGGTCCCGGAGGGTTCCACGTGGCATATACTCGTAGACGAGGATCATTTCTCCGGCGTCGTCACAGAATCCGATGAGGGATACGAGGTTGACGTGGCGAAGTTTGGAGAGCATTTGAATCTCTGTGGTGAACTCATGAGCTCCTTGTTTGGACAGTGGGTTCAACCGCTTAATGGCCACCTTGACGTTGTCATCCATGGTGCCCTTGTAGACATTCCCAAAACCGCCGCGACCGACGATAAGAGACTCGGTGAAGTCAGACGTGGCACGCTTGATCTGCGTCACTGTGAATCGACGGCAGATATCGGACGGGAGAGAAGAGCCGGCACCGGAGGTAGTGGTGGACCCGGATTTATAGGAGCTTAAAAGATTCTTGGATTTGACGGTGGATGCTCCGGTTGATGATAGTTTGGAGCGTCTGCGTTGTCGGATTATGATCCAAAGGCAGAATAGGAGTGTGGTAAGGATTAGGGTGCCTGCAACAATGCCGATGACGGTGGCTACGGTGTGGGAGTGTGGTGAGGCTGGAGAAGTTGTAGAGATAGGGGGTTGAATTGGAGAGAGGGCTGGGCTGGGATTGGGTGCATCGAGGCTACCGTCTGCTCTGCTTAGCTTCAATACCTCCACACCGTTGAGTATTATATCCTCGTACCTGCACGTTGTGTATGTAATTAGTTCATGTCAATCTTGTGCGTGTATTACCAAAAAAAATTGAATTTATATCCAACTAGATGAACGTACAATTCAAGTTAAAAAAAAAAAAACAATATGCATGGTTATAGTTCCTATAAACTTTGTGCAGTTAAAATTTTAGAATGATTTGTGCGTATTAATTATTTACCTAATGATATTCAGAGAATCCGTAAAATCCAATTAAAAAAAACTAACATTCTACTACTATGATCTTAATTAATCATATCGTATAATTATCCGCCCTATTTTAATTTACAGGGTTAAAACTTAATACTCAATAGACCAATTTATATCTGAGCTCGGACCGGACTTTTTGGAATTTTCGACTCGTTTAGCCGGACTCGGGCCGGGCTAAGCCCGGCTGCGCGGGCCTACAATACCTGTCGTACCCGGCCCGGCCAGGCTGTCGGGGGAACCAATTATATTTTTTCTTTTTTTTAAATAATTTAAAAAACTATTTTCAATATAAATTTTATTTAAAAATAAAATATATTTAATACATTATATGTAATATACATTAAATTTATGATAATTATATGTAATAAAATATACTTAATATTTTAAATATATACAATATAATATTTTTTTATTTTTTATTTTTTTATATGGGCCGACGGGTCGGACTTTTCGGTCCAGTCGAACCTATAGTAGTGTTCGTACCCGGCCCGGTGGGCTTGGCGGTCGGGCCTTTCGGCCCGCTCGAACTTCCCTCTATGTTTATACCCGCCCATTTTTCCGGACGGGCCAGGCCGGACGGGATGCCCAAATATGATGGGGTCTACTCAACAATGACTTTTTCCTCCTTCCTTTATTAAAATTTGTTTTTTTTTTCTTCTAAAAATTAACACAAATAAAGGTGTAAAATTTTTTAGACATATGGATATTCATTTTGTAAAAAATAATATGACATATTCGGCCTAAAAGGGAAAATACTTTGGATCGGATTAAAAGGTAACAATGTTCAGGGATTTGCTGAAATTTTTTAATGACCCAAAAATAATATGTCAACAACCTATGAAGCAGTAGGTCAACGACCCAAATAACGTATATTAAATTGTTATGAATAAAAATAGATACTCGAATAAATGTATGATTTGTTTAATCTTGAAACCCTCTATTAATACAAGTTCTCACTTATCATTCTTACTTGATAATCGATGTGATATAGCAAAATTCCTGAATATATTAACGTAAATTGATTTGTGTTTATAATTCTTCAAAACAAGTTATACTTGAACTTAGCCAAAAGTCCATGATTTTTAAGATTTGTTTAATCTTCAAACCCTCTATTTATACAAGTTCTCAAACTATCAATTGATGTGAGATATATATATCGCTGACAATATTTAACAACCCACAAACATTAGGTCAATGACCCATATAACGAAACTAATCCGTTATTAATAAAAACTATACTTGAACTTAGCGAAAAGGCCAAGAAATTTATTATTTATTTAATCCTATATTTATAAAAAAAAATCAATGAGATATTTAATGACCCACAAAACAGTTAAAATATTTATCGACCCAAAAAACAATAGGTCAACGACACACAAAACAGTAAGTCAACGATCCATATAACGGATATTAATTCACTATTAATAAAAAAATTTACTTCAATTTAGCCAAAAAGCCAAGAAATGCATGATTTCTTTAAAATTATAGTGTACTAAAAATATTTTATTGAAAATGAGTTCTTAAGATTAACTCTTACTATTATGTGGTTCTTAGGATTAACTCTTACCATTAAGCTACATGCAATGTTTTGGTATTAGTTTAATTAACGGGATTACTAAACTCACGGTGATGGAATTAACAAACGCACAGCAAATCCTAAAACGATAATCGTCACGGTTTTAAAAACCGTAACCGTGATAGAATACTCAAGGTCACGGTTTCCGAAACTGTGACAGTCACGGATCCCGAACCGTGACTATTTTTCTTTGTAAATTTTACCAAAAAAAGGAGGGAGAATAATTAAAAAAAATCAAACGGTCACAGATCCCGTGACTGTGTAAGAAAAAATAAACTGTAATCTTGTCACGGTTTTCGGAACCGTGATGGTCACGGTTTTCGGATTTGCATGCATTTTTTAATTTCATCGTCGTCCCTTTTAAAATTGCAATTATTAATATATATTATATAAGTATAATTGGCCAACAATATTATTTCTTATGTTTTATAGATAAAAGGTATTTAATCTATACATGTTAACAATGAGTTTTAATATATAAATAAATTTAATAGTATAAATATTTGAATTATTAATTGTAAATTTGTATAAATTTTTAATGAATATTAGTGGATTTTATATTTATGACAAAAAAAAAAAGCTTAATTTTATTGGTAGGATATGAAGTTTAGTATCCAAAATAAATAAATAAATTACATTGTTAAACAGCCCATCGAAGTTGACCCGGTACCGATAGACTAACAAATGGGGAAAGCAATATAAAATCCATTGTCGAGGTGTGACGATGAATTTTAGGTGCGGTGTCCAATAATACTAAAACCACAACTCCAAACATAAATTAATATTACAAAGATTATAAAATTCCACAGCAGCAGTGGTTGGATAAGGGTCAAATTTAGCGTTCATTAATTACGCCAGTGAAGATCTTCTATGTCACTCATATTTGTATCCTTTGTATTCCCTTCACGTGATTGGTGAATTTTATATTGTTTATTATTTTTCTCGTAAAACACTAATATTTTAATCCCTATTTATTTAACTTCATCCAATCACTAAAGAGTGATACACGTAACATCTTAATTGTCATTACGCTAGGCAGGTTTCATTTGATATTCATGGCCATTGTGCATTTTAGTTCAACCTTTGAGTGTTATAAATAAGTTTTTTTTTTTGTCATTTTCCATAAACTAAAATAAGTCCGTATAATTAAAGTAGTGAAATAAAAAATACTAAGTGAATGAAAAATAAAATAAAAATAATTAGTTTACTTTTATGTGATAAAAGACCTATATTCATACTATATTAAGTATCACTTGGTCCGATGGATCAAGATTTTTCCTTCGAAGTCTTACAAATTGATTATTAATTGGGATCAAAGCTCAATTTCAAATATAATATATCAAGGGCTAAGTTTGAAATATATTTCAATAAATATTTATTTATCCAATATAGGATTTTTTGTAAGAGCCCTAGTCTTTCGGACCGAGATTGGACCTTATCCGAGATTGTCTTTGGCCGAGATTGGTCTTTTCGCACCCGCGGGCATGACTGCCGCCCCTGCGGCTCAGGGAACCGCCCCTGCGGTTTCCGGCGGCTGCAACCGGTTTTGTTGACTCCTTTGACCCGTGCTTTACCTTTGCCTTATTTCTTCCGTTTTACCTTACTGAGCAAGGGTTTCATCACATTTCCAATCCAGCCTTCACGTCCTCCTTGCTTCTCCTTCTCCTTCTTGATCTTGTGTTTGGTTTTCCCTTGAGTTGGTAAGAGAGTTATGGTGGTGGATGTTGATGTTGATGCTAGTGATTGATATGCTGAGCTTGAGAGCAAGTGGAGGTGTTGTCTTGGAGCAGTTTTGTGCCTAGGCCACAGCTGTGGTATGTCCTCCTTGCTTCTTTATTCTTTCTTCTTCCTTGTTCTTCTTTCCTTAGCTTAGGATTAAATGCTTGGACATAGGGTGATGTTGGAATGTGTATGTTATTGCATGTGTGTGACTTTGGATGAGAGAAGACGTGAATTGATCACGTGAAGAGTGAAAGAAGGAATCGCGGGTTCACGTTCTGCACAGACGCCGCCCCCGCGCCCAAAAGCCGCCGCCCCTGCAGAAGCCGTGCCGCAGCGACCACGCCAGCGCCTTGCCTGCGTCCCGTGTCACCGCGCCCACGGCTGAGTTCTGCCCCGCCTGCGGGTTGCTTGCTCCGCCCCTGCGTCCCTTGATCACGCAGGTGCGTCTTGTCCCGGGACTACCCATAGTTGGGTAGCTCCTTTCCTTTCCTAGTATGAGGGAACTAGTACCATGCTAGGTATCGGATGCTGATGAGTGTGTTTCATTATGCCTTGTATAGGTCGTGTTGTCCTCCAGTTTGGAGTGGACCAGTTTGAGGATTTATCGAGTTGAGACGACTACGAGGTTGAGGTAAGTCCGTAGGACTTACTTAGTTGCCATTCCTATATCGGATGTGTGCATGAGTGGTGTGTAATATATGTTGATAGTATGCGTTATGGTTTATTACCGATCTATGGTATATTGCTTGCCCATTGTAGGGTTGTGATAACTTGCCCTTTCATCCCGCCTAGTAAACGGTTCGGGCACTCCCCATTCCAGCTGGCTATTGGACCCAGAGGCGAGGGTTATATTCCTCGTGTCACATATGTTTATATGGATATATATATATACGAGTTGATCGTTGGACTTTATAAAGATAATGAACCGGGTAAATGTGTGAAAGCATGATGATGTGTTAAGATTTCTGATGTGTGTTTGTGCTCTAGCATCTTCCTATATATGTGTATGGTTAGCTAACGGTTTTATACCGTGTTGTAGATACTTTGCAGTATAGGAGAGTTGCAGAGTGATCCAGAGTGGGTGATCCGCTGAGGGTTCCGTACACTGGGGCGTTATCAGGGATATGAGTTCTTTTGTTGTACAGTGTGGTTTTGTTTGTACTCAGCGGTACATTGTATTACCTTTTGGATATATATATATATCAGTTTCATGTTTTGTTTTAATCTATCTGTGCCTTGTTGTAAGATTAGTGAAATTGTTGTCAGGATAGGGTCAGGATCCATTGTGAGATCCTAGCCTAGTAGCACTCCGAGTCCTACGGATTTGGGGTGTTACAAATTTGGTATCAAAGCCCAGGTTGACAACAATGGCACTTGTAATCTGCGATAAAGGTCGAATAGATAAATAAACAGAACCCGAAAGGGGTCTGACTTTTCAAAAGGTTTTGGTTTTGAAAGGAGTACAAATGTTTTGGGATACCGTGTACGTGAGCCATCACCCCTCTAAAGACCTCGACAGTATAGATATATATAGATATTCTGTTGTGATTTATTTGATATATATCTATACATTTGGCATATATATATATAGCCTTCTAAGTTAGGTTTACGTCTTCTGCAGATGGTTCAGACTAGAGTCTTACCTGCAGCTAGACGAGGTAGAGGTAGACCCCCTCTAGGTAGAGGACGAGGTAGGACTCCTGCGGGTGGTTCACAGGCAGCAAGAGAGATACATGAGGAGGTTGCTGAGAGTGCCGTTCATGAGACTGGGAACGGTGCAGCTGAGAGACAGGGGCCACATAGAGCCCAGTCTGGTGAGTCTGATCGTGTCTCTATGGAGGGACCAACCTTCCGTGAGTACATTAGACGTGTTGAGGAGGCTGCCAGAGCAGGCAGGCGTGCTCCTGATCTGCCAGCACAGGAGGGATCATCTGAGAGTTCTCATGTAGTTACACAGGTGCCAACTGCACCGGCACCTGCCGCTGAGATTGCTCGAGCTACAGAGGAGCATAGAGGGCCCCGACCAGACACTTGGTTGAAGGCTTTTCATCAGATGGGAGTACCCCCCCTTTCACTAGGAAGGTGGGGCTAGAGGTGGAGCTCTGGATAGGACATGTAGACTCAGCTCTGGAGTCTATTAGATGTCCAACTGATAAGCAGATTGAGTTGGTGCAGACTCTGTTCAGAGATTTGGCACAACACTGGTGAAGGTCTTTACGGGTACAGGTTACTAGTTATGAGCAGATGAGGATGATAACATGAATTATCGACCTAGTTTAGTAGAGCATTTAGTTAGTTTTCCCTTTTCCGCATGCATGTTTTAGCCTTAGTTTGTGTTCTTTATACTTGTTTAGTGCAACTTTGCGAGTATAGATGTCTACACACGCTTTTGGTGCCCTTGTAGGTATTTTGGCGTGTTTTGGAGCTAAAACGATGCATTTGAGGACCAAGCCTCGGAATGGACGCTTTGGAGCGATCACGCAGGCACGGGAAAGGAGGAAAAGATGAGCCACGAGCAAACAAGAAGGAATGCACGAGATTAGAGCAATCTCGGTCGAGATCCACATGATCTCGGCCGAGTTCCCAGCCATCTCAGCCGAGATCCGAGCCATCTTGGCCGAGATTCCATTCCAGAAGTTTCTGTCGGCGAATCTCGGTCTCCATCTCGGTCCCAATCTCGGCCGAGATTTGTTCCATCTCGGGCGAGATTTCTGAGACTTGACCGAGATCACCGACCGAGATTTCCCCCATGCTGAAACACAAAGCCAATCTCGGTCCCGACATTCCAAAATCTCGGTCGACGATCGAGATTTTCGACCGAGATTTCTGTGCGCCGAAATATTTTGTTCTTTTTGATCAGTTTTGGCCCGGCCCGTTCTGTGGAAGATTGTTGGGTATAAAAGGGAAGCTCTAAATAATTTCCAGGGTTCCGCTTCATTTTTATTCTAAGGCTTCTATTGGAGAGTGCCGCTTTCTCCTTCTTCTTCTCCCTTGCTCTACACCATTGTCACCATTGTTGAACTACATTGAGTTTTTAGGAAAGATTCAGGCTTTTAGATTTAATTCAATTCAGATACGCTTCGCGATACTGGGAATTTGTCATTTTGCTGGTTTCATCTTAATAAAGCTGAGTACTTTCTTTATTCTCTCTTTTAGTTCTCATTTTATGAATTCTTCAATTGAATTGAGTATTGCTTTTGATATGTTGATTGTTGGCTAGAACCATTGTGGTTCTAAGGTGAATAGGGATTTATTTATACCTGGACTATGATGGAATAGTGTTTAATGCTTAGTTTGTATAGCTTTGAAATCCTAGTGGTTAGTTAGGACTTGAACCTAGTTAGAATCCTTCTAGCTAGTAACCTAAGTTGGAGTTGAGACTTACTCGGTGAAACCTCTTCTTAGGTAATAGAGGTGGAAACCTCTATTGGGTTGAGTGTGCTTAGATTCCTTCCTAAGTAGGGTAATACCTGAGACTTACCCGGTAATGGTTTACCTTTCCCTTAGTTTGGAATCTGGTTTGTTTAGAATTTTCTACCTCTCTACCTTGAGACTTACCCGGTAATAGGTGGTTGGTTTGGAACTAGATAGTCTTGAGACTTACCCGGTAATAGATTGTCAGCCTAGAAACGTTCTTCCCTAAAGATTGTTAATCATAGATCCTTTGAGAGATGTGTCCATGCGTATAAATAATGACCTTGATTCATTGGAATCCGCTTTCTTTTTTATTGATATACCTTTCGTTCGTTTGTTTACTTAGTTTTCAATCAAATCCAATATTTGATTGCGAACTCTACAAAATCCATTAAAACTTTTTTGATCTTTCTTCCCTTCTTTTCCAACCTCTTTCTTTTACTTTGATTTACACTATTTTAGATCACATTTATAATTCAGACACTTGGTCCCTGAGATCGACCTTGGAATACTTATCCTTACTATAATTGACCCATACACTGTGGGTTCGCTACAATTTGGGTGTTTATTTCTTGTTTTATTAATTTAAAGCATACCATGGTTTTTACTAACCTGTGAGCTTTTATCATTATTGATAAAAGTTTATAGGGGTGTTAAAATAGCGAACAGAGGACTCTGATCCGAGAGCGTTTTTGCCCTGCCTCGTTGAGGAGGGAGAAACTGCGAGACTTTGTTGAGGCTGGGTTCGAGGATGTACTTGTCTCAGAGGCCATCAAGAGATTTCAGGAGGAGCTGGCATTGTTGGGTCCAACTGCACCTCCTGCAGATCAGCATGTATATCTATTTTCCCGACGACTGAGGGATGCTACCCGGACTTATATGGAAGGGTTTCACTGTGAGACCTTGGTCAATTATCAGGACCGGGCTTCTGATTACGAGAGAGAGAGAGCTAGCCAGAGGAGAGCGTCTTAGACCGGAGGGTTTGAGAAGAGACAACGGACTAGGCAGACTAGTGGGACTGGTGGAGCTGCTGGTTCAGGGCGAGGTCAGAGTTGCCAGAGTCATCCTTCATCTGCACCGGGTGCAGATAAGGGAGTGTAGTGCTTCAACTGTAGTGAGTATGGGCATATGAGATCAGAGTGTACGAGGCAGCCGATGACCTGCTTCACTTGTGGCAGACATGGTCACAGAGCTACCTTCTGTAGACGAGGGAGAGCTTCATCACAACATGATTCTTCTCCTGCTAGTGCAGCAGGAGGTGGACAGAGGCCACCTCAGCAACAGTAGAGTCAGGGACAACAGAGGGTCCCAGATCGCCCTACGACTCAAGGATCTGCTCCTGGGCCGAGTAGAGGCAGAGGACGTGGTGGGGGCACCACTGATACCAGAGTATCACAAGGCCGAGTTTTTGAGCTGAGGAGTGCAGAGGAGCCAGCTGCACCTACTGCTACAGGTACCATTCTGATTCATGATTTACTTGTTAGAGTTTTATTTGATACTGGTGCTACGCATTCTTTTATTTCTGATGCATGTGTAGAGCGTCTTGGGTTAGATATAGTTGAGGGGATGCCCTTTATTATAGGGTTACCCGATGGTGGTAGGGTCAGAGGTACCCGTGAGATTCAAGGTTGTCCCATTTCTGTAGGGACCCGTGTGTTACTAGTTGACTTCTTTGTCATGCCATTAGAGCATGAGGAAGTCATTCTAGGTATTGATTGGATGGATAGACACTCTGCAGTTATAGATGTAGGTAGGAGGACTGTTACCCTCTCTACCGAGTTAGGTCAGATAGAGGTTTTTCCGAGGTTGGGACCTTGGAAAGACTGGCACGATTATCAGTGCGGTACGAGCAGCTAGATTTATTGCACAAGGTTGTGATGCCTTTTGGTGTTATGCCATGAAGGAGGGGGAGAGTCCAGCATTAGAGGATATTCCTGTGGTTTGCGAGTCTACAGATGTATTTGTTGAGCCGTCTAGTTTGCCGCCTCAAAGGAGTGTGGATTTTGGCATTGAGTTAGATCGTGGTACGAGACCGATCTCGAAGGCCCCATATCGGATGGCGCCTGTCGAGATGTTGGAGCTGAAGAAGCAACTGGAGGAACTGGCTGAGAAGGGCTTCATTCGCCCTAGCATGTCCCCATGGGGAGCACCTGTCCTCTTCGTACGGAAGAAGGACGGATCGTTGAGACTGTGTATTGATTACAAAGAGCTGAACAAGGTGACCATCAAGAACAAGTATACACTCACTCGGATTGATGATTTGTTAGATCAGCTACAGGGAGCGACTGTGTTCTCCAGGATTGATCTGCGTTCCAGGTATCACCAGCTGAGGGTGAGAGAGCAGGATGTGCACAGGACAGCATTCCGGACCAGATATAACCACTACGAGTTGTAGTGATGCCATTTGGGCTTACGAATGCCCCATCCGTCTTTACGGAGTTGATGAATAGTATCTTCATCGACTTTCTGGATCAGTTTGTGGTGGTTTTCATTGATGACATTCTGGTATACTCTCGCAGTGGAGAGGAGCATGCAGGACATCTGAGGACTGTATTGCAGGTTTTGCGGGATAGAGAACTTTATGCAAAGTTCTCTAATTGCGAGTTTTGGATGCCAGAGGTAGCATTCCTGGGTCACATTGTATCCGCCGAGGGGATCAAGGTTGATCCGGAGAAGATAGAGGCAGTAGCTGCATGGACTACACCGACGAACGTCAAGGAAGTACGTAGCTTCCTTGGCCTAACCGGTTATTACAGACGCTTTGTGGAGGGATTTTTTGTGATTGCCCGTCCACTGACGAGTTTGATGAGGAAGACTACCAGATTTGTGTGGTCTGATCAGTGTACGTAGAGTTTTGAAGAGCTGAAGAGACGTCTGAGTTCTGCTCCTGTTTTGGCACAACCAGAGGGTACTGAGGATTTTGTAGTATACAGTGATGCATCCAAGCTAGGCTTGGGATGTGTGTTGATGTAGCGGGGCAGAGTGATTGCATATGCGTCTAGACAGCTGAAGACGTATGAGGAGAACTACCCGACTCATGATCTGGAGTTGGCAGCGGTAGTTCATGCGTTGAAGATCTGGAAAAATTACCTGTATGGTGTTACATGTCAGATCTTCACAGACCATCAGAGTCTGAAGTACATTTTCACGCAGCGGGAATTGAATAACCGCCAGCGTAGATGGCTTGAGCTGATCAAGGATTTTGATCTGGAGATTATGTATCATCCGGGGAAGGCGAACGTTGTCGCCGACGCCCTGAGTAGGAAGACGCCTCGAGAGCAGGCGATTGCGAGGCTGACAGTTCAGCAGCAGTTACAGAGGGATTTGATCTGGCTAGAGTTGGACATCCAGTTTCTTGGCGAGGATGCCCAGCTGCGTACTTTAGAGGTTCTACCTGATTTGTTGGGTGAGATCCAACAGAAGCAGGAGACCTGCCCGACCTTGATGAGGATCAGAGAGCGGATGTCTCGGGATGAGGCACCACAGTTTCTTCTTGGAGCAGATGGAGTATTGAGACGCCGTGGTCGCGTCTGTGTACCTGCTGATACAAAGCTGAGACAGAGGATATTACATGAGGCTCATTGTACACCTTACTTTGTACATCCAGGTACGAGTAAGATGTATCAGGATTTGAGACGTCTATATTGGTGGGGAGGGCTGAAGCCCGATGTGGCCAGATTTGTGGCACAGTATGCGACCTGTCAGCAGGTCAAGATCGAGCATTTCAGACCTGGAGGTGAGCTGCATCCACTTCTTGTTCCACAGAGGAAGTGGGAGGACGTCACCATGGATTTTGTGACTGGACTGAGGTTGAACCGGAGTTTTGATGCCATCTGGGTTATAGTGGACAGATTGACGAAGACGGCCCGTTTCATTCCTATTAGGGAGACGTGGCCAGTGAGCAGATTAGCTGAGGAGTACACTAGGCAGATAGTGAGACTCCATGGTGTACCGAGGACGATCGTCTCAGACAAAGATGGGCGATTTACCTCGAGATTCTGGCAACAAATTCAGAATGCCATGGGGATGAGTTTGCACTTCACGACTGCGTTCCATCCTCAATCAGAGAGGACCATTAAGACCCTAGAGGATATGCTGCGAGCTTGTGTGTTGGATTGGGGACATGTGTGGACGGATCATCTCCCACTTGTTGAGTTCTCCTACAACAACAGTTGACATGCATCTATTGGGATGGCCCCGTATGAGGCACTTAATGGACAGAGATGTCGTACCCCGTTATGCTGGGATGAGCAGAGCAGTGTCAGTGGTTTGGCACCTGATTAGATTCAGGATGATATGGCTCGAGTAGCATTGATCATAGAGCGTATGCTGACTGCGCAGAGCCGTCAAAAGTCGTATGCTGATAGGAGGCGTAGACCTCTAGAGTTCAGAGTTGGAGCCCATGTGTGGCTGAGAGTGTCCCCGACACGAGGTGTTAGGCGTTTTGGCGTTAAGGGGAAGTTGAGCCCCCGATATGTCGGACCGTTCGAGATTCTGGATCGGGTTGGGAGCGCAGCTTACAGATTAGCCTTGCCTCCGAGATTAGACGGTGTTCACCCTGTGTTTCACGTGTCTCAGCTGAGAGAGTATATACCAGATCCGAGACACATCGTGAGTTATGATGATTTGGTGGTGGAGCCGGACCACACTTTTGTTGAGCATCCGATTGCAGTCTTAGAACGAGGTATAGACGCCTACGTTCGAAGAACATTCCTATGCTGAGGATCCAGTGGTCGAGACGAGGACCGGATGAGGCTACATGGGATACTGAGGATAGTATCCAGAGGAACTATCCAGAGTTTTATGCTGAGTTAGATGCACCAGTAGGATCACCGAGTAGATCTTAATGCTATCTTGATGAGTGTTTGCTTATGTGCTTATATGCCATGCTGTGTTTATTTTCGTACTAGCTTGATATGATGTGTGATCTTATTAGATCTTGTTGTGCTAGTGCGATTATTATAGCTGGAGATGGTTCGTTCCTCCCTGCTTTAGTGATGCTGGTTGGCTAGAGATGGTTTTCCTCTATGCCCTGTATAGTGTTCATGCTGGAGTCAATGGTTTCCTCCATGCTTATATTTGAGGTTATAGAGAGAGTTATACCTCGGCTTGTGAGTCCGAGTGGTTTGAGGATTTTACAAGTTTCGGGACGAAACTTGTTTTTAGGGGGGTGAGATGTAAGAGCCCTAGTCTTTCGGACCGAGATTGGACCTTAGCCGAGATTGCCTTTGGCCGAGATTGGTCTTTCCGCACCCGCGGGCATGACTGCCGGCCCTGCGGGTTTCCGCCCCTGCGGCTTAGGGAACCGCCCATGCGGTTTCCGGCGGATGCAGCCGGTTTTGTTGACTCCTTTGACCCGTGCTTTACCTTTGCCTTATTTCTTCCGTTTTACCTTGCTGAGCAAGAGTTTCATCACATTTTCAATCCAGCCTTCACGTCCTCCTTGCTTCTCCTTCTCCTTCTTGATCTTGTGTTTGGTTTTCCCTTGAGTTGGTAAGAGAGTTATGGTGGTGGATGTTGATGTTGATGCTAGTGATTGATATGCTGAGCTTGAGAGCTAGTGGAGGTGTTGTCTTGGAGCAGTTTCGTGCCTAGGCCACAGCTGTGGTATGTCCTCCTTGCTTCTTTATTCTTTCTTCTTCCTTGTTCTTCTTTCCTTAGCTTAGGATTAGATGCTTGGACATAGGGTGATGTTGGAATGTGTATGTTATTGCATGTGTGTGACTTTGGATGAGAGAAGACGTGAATTGATCACGTGAAGAGTGAAAGAAGGAATCGCGGTTCACGTTCTGCACAGACGCCACCCCCGTGCCTAGAAGCCGCCGCCCCTGCGGAAGCCGTGCCGCAGCGCCCGCGCCAGCGCCTTGCCTGCGTCCCGTGTCACCGCGCCCGTGGCTGAGTTCTGCCGTGCCTGCGGGTTGCTTGCTCCGCCCCTGCGTCCCTTGATCACGCAGGTGCGTCTTGTCCCGGGACTACCCATAGTTGGGTAGCTCCTTTCCTTTCCTAGTATGAGGGAACTAGTACCATGCTAGGTATCGGATGTTGATGAGTGTGTTTCATTATGCCTTGTATAGGCCGTGTTGTCCTCCAGTTTGAAGTGGACCAGTTTGAGGATTTATCGAGTTAAGACGACTACGAGGTTGAGGAAAGTCCGTAGGACTTACTTAGTTGCCGTTCCTATATCAGATGTGTGCATGAGTGGTGTGTGATATATGTTGATAGTATGCGTTATGGTTTATTACCGATCTATGGTATATTGCTTGCCCATTGTAGGGCCGTGATAACTTGTCCTTTCATCCCGCCGGGAGTTTGGGAAGTTCTCTGTAGGCAGGCCAGACCTGGTAAACGGTTCGGGCACTCCCCATTCCCTTAGGGTACACGGGGTGGTGTTCCAGGCACCATTCCAGCTGGCCATTGGACCCAGAGGCGAGGGTTATATTCCTCGTGTCACATATGTTTATATGGATTATATATATACAAGTTGATTGCTGGACTTTATAAAGATAATGAACCGGGTAAATGTGTGAAAGCATGATGATGTGTTAAGATTTCTGATGTGTGTTTGTTCTCTAGCATCTTCCTATATATGCGTATGGTTAGCTAACGGTTTTATACCGTGTTGTAGATACTTTGCAGGATAGGAGAGCTGCAGAGTGATCCAGAGTGGGTGATCCGCTGAGGGCTCCGTACACTGGGGCGTTATCGGGGATATGGGTTCTTTTGTTGTACAGTGTGGTTTTGTTTGTACTCAGCGGTACATTGTATTATCTTTTGGATATATATATATATATATATATATATATATATATATATATATATATATATATATATATATATATATATATATATATATATCAGTTTCATGTTTTTTTTTAATCTATCTGTGCCTTGTTGTAAGATTAGTGAAACTGTTGTCAGGCTAGGGTCAGGATCCATTGTGAGATCCTAGCCCAGTAGCACTCCGAGTCCTACGGATTTGGGGTGTTACATTTTTATACTTCGTCTTAGGTATATTATTTTAATTGTGGTAAACCTCAATTTCTTGTCCTACATTTTATGAACAATCCTCCGTTATTGATGTTGATTTGATCTTTAAATGTATCAAGTGTTTTTCCAAAGGTACCTCTTGTGGAATAGATGGTTTGAGGTATAACACTTTTTATATGCTATTTGTGGTGAGGGTATTGCGGTTGTCGCAAGTCTTGTTGAGTTTGTTACTTTGACGCTTCTTACACCGCTGCTCAAGCCTGACAATAAGGTTCGGCCCATTGTAGTGGGGTATTGTATGGAGGCGGTTGGTGTCTAAAGTAGCCATGAAGGGAGTGAGTAAATGTATGAGAGAATATATTGGAGATTTTCAGTTTGGAGTCGATGTCTCAAGTGGTGCAGATGCTATTCTACATAGTGTTTTAAACGAGCATCATATTGATGGATTTCTAGCTATGTTTAATGTGGATTTCTCTAATGCCTTCAACCTAGTTAGTAGAATTGTATTGCTTAGCGAAGTAAGTTTTTTTTAGATGTCCGTCTATCTCTTAATGAGTTGATTTCTTGTATGGTCAGACTGCCTGTTTATACGTTGGTGATGAGTTTATCGGGTCGGCTATTGGTGTGTAACAAGGGGACCCTTTGGGGACGTTTTTTGCCCTCTTGTCTTGCACCCGCTTCTTCATAGGATCATAGATAATTGCAAGCCTCTTCTACATGCTTGATATCTTGATGATGTAATATTATTGGCCGGATAGAGAAAGTGGGTAGAGCGCTTGATACCATTTGAGAGGTTGGCCCGAGTTTTGGCCTCAAGTTGAATGTTTGTAACACTGAGCTCTTTTGGCCTTCGTGCGATGGGTCGAAGCTTAGAGATGGTCTATTTCGTCATGGCATTGTGTGGCCGGCATTGTGTGGCCGGCATTGGGTGGGGTAGTGAGTAAAAAAGACATTTGTTTGAGAGCTAGTCATGAAGAGGGCGGTTAAGGCAGTTGAGTTGATGCACCTTCTTCCATAGTTAAGGGACCCGCAAATTAAAGTGAGCTTCTCTTGCTTCGTTCTTGTATGAGTTTTGCTAAGATGTATTTTAGCTTGAGGACTTATCAACCGGAGCATGGGGAGAGTGCAACAACTTATTTTGATTTTGAACTTTGTGGATCGGTTGAGGATATTTTGGTTTTGTGGGAGTCTTTTCTTGGAATCATCAGTGGCGGCTTGCTTTTTTGTCTTTCTGGTTTAGGGGTCTTGGTTTATACTCAGCTATGGAGATTTCTTCTTTTGCTTTTGTGGCTTACAGGCTCAACTATGGACCCTTCAAGACCACATCTTGCAGAAAAGTGGAGAAGTTGATATGGGCTTCGAGTTTTTTTGCAGCGTTAGACAATCTTCAAGCTTATATACGTACCTACTTTCGATCTTTCTAGCTTTACTGTCAAGAACACCGTTCCCCTAAAGCCCAACATGCTTTGGCGAATGCTCTTTTCGGTAAGACAATGTCGGCGATAGAAGCGACTTTTGATTTGAACCTTATACATAAAGAGATTTTTAAGTGTTTGTAGTTATTGCATAACTAAGACTTCCTTCTTGTCATACTTATTGAGGGGCTTGGACATTGTATGTATCCAGTTGAGTATCGCACGATTCTTCAGTATTGTCTTGTGATTATTTTGTACCCGGTTGATGCGATTTGTCCTATATCCAATTGTCGGGGGATTTGGATGCTTTGGGGAGTATGCAATTAATTATAAAGAATTTTCCGGCTTCAAATATAGGCATGATTTATTTATGATGTTTTATGTGACGTGTTATGTATATTTTCGAGCAAGATTAATTTTTTATTTTAATATATATAATTTCCTTCTGTATATCTACTACGTATATTTATATATTGAACATAATGTAAATAAAAATTGAAGTAAAATAAGCTTTAAAAAATAGATAAATTATTAAGTTGGTATAATGGAGAAAAAGTATTTCAAACTGAGATATAAAAGCGGTAAAAAGAAAAGGATATATCGTTGTCTGAAACATCAAATTTATTATCTAAAATTGTAGCAAAAAAAATGTTATATTTATGAGATGAGTTAAAAGGTTGGTATGATAAAAGATAGAGAATAATATATTGTGTTATTAGACCTAATTCCCTTGACTGATAATAATAATGCAAATGAAATGAAGTGAAGTTACCTAGGGTTTGACTGAGTATCCGGGTGCATAGCGAGCAGCAAAACACCTCTGCTCCGGTTACTACTTTTATCGTCCACGTAGACCAAATAGTCACGGTAGACCGGCGTGTTGGAGCCGACCCACTCAAACACATCAGCCTCAATCTCCGCCGTCAGATCATCAATATAAACATCGAACACCCTATAGTTGGAGGAGTTGACGTCGATAGTAACCTCACACCAGTGGAGCCTCAGGAGGTAATAAAACCCTAAATCCACCTCAAATCCCCACGTCACATTCACCTTCTTCTTCTCCTCGTCGATCACCTTCCCCATCCACCGGAAAGTATCGTAAACCTCCAACGGGGCCGTGTAGTTGGGTGTCGCGGCCGTGTACGTAATTAGGCCCCGGTTTCCGATCCCGGTTGCCCCCAAGAAAATTCCGGTGAGGTAGTTTTCGTCGCTGTCCCAGGTTCGGTACATGGCGCCGGAGTCTTGTTTAGAGCTGATGTCATTCCCGCCAACGTTGAGCCGGTAAGCGGTTTCAAGGGCAGTGGAGTTTGAGAGATCGAACTGGATCCCACTTTGGGCTACGTTTTTAGGAGGGTTGGGTCCCACGTAGAGGGTTTCAGGGACAGAGACGATCTCGATGCCGTTGACGAAGGCGGCGCCGGTGGTCGGGGAAAATGTTAGTTTAAGAGGTGAGGTGCTGACGTGGAGGTAGAATTCCTTGAAGGTGTAGGAGGAGTAGGAGAGATAGGCGCTGAAGTTATGGAGGAGGAGGTGGCCGGAGTTTGCTCGGACGGTGAGGAATGAGTCGGCGGAGGAGTAGTTACCGTAATTGGAAGGATAGAAAAAGAGGCGGATGAATTTGGGGCCTGGGGAAACCGGGAAGGTGTAGGTGAAGTTCTTGGTGAAGATGCGAGCGGTGGAGAAGGGGATTTGTGGGACGTTGGAAGTGGTCGTGGTGGTGGACACGGCGGTGATTGTGGAGGAGAAGTCGTCTGAAAAGCTGGAATTGAAGTCGGAGTGCCAAGTTCGGCCGTCGTAGGTTGAGGCGGTGTTCGCGACACCGGAGCTGCTCCCGCAGCTGAGGAGGTAGTGGTCGGAGGCCGCGTTGTGGGTGGCCAAGAAGGTCAAGAAGAGAGTAATGGTGGATGTGTGAACAAGATTCATTTCCTTTTTTTTTTTAGTTCTCTCTTTTTTGGGCAACTTTCTTGCTAGTTTAAAGAAAACTTTACCAAGTGACAAAAAGTTTATTAAAGGTGCTGATAAGCCATCGCAAAATTTTGAAACTTGTCCATACTAATCATTTATTTTCTCCTCCAATCATAAACGAGGATGATATTATTATATGTTTACATTCGTTTGAATGAGTATTATCCCATTTGGTTGTAAATTAGGTTATAGCTCAGAAAACGAATATAGTATATATCTGTTTATCATGTTCATGAAATTGCTGGAAATTATGGGTTTTTTTTATAAAGGAAAGCGGTTCGAAGTACTAGACAACACGCCGTCTAGTGGGTCGAAAGGCCGAAAAGGTCGGCAAACGGTCTAACCGTTGTGAGGAACAACGACAGGAGAAAAAGAAACACAAAAAATACATGCATCAAGAATCCCGACAGCAAAGAAGTCAACGAGAGGAAGTAGTATGATCCAGTCCAACGGAAACGGTGGGCACAAAAGTTCGTCTTCGAAGAGAGTACACAAGAATAAAGCTTGGGGAACAACTGTGGAAACCTTTGATTTGGGCTTTCAATAGAGCCTTCAGGAGTCGATTGCAAATCTACGCCTCCTCCTAAACAAACCACTCAAAACGCCACTTAAAACAACATCAAACTAAAGAGACGACATTGCCCTACACGAGATCTTGACATATAAAATTGTGTAACTTTGATGGTTAAAAGAAATGAGGTTTATAAGGATGAAATTATTCATAAAATTATTGATCATAGAAAGTTGTCAACCGGAATGTTTTTGTTTTATCTTGCATTTTTTCAAGAGAAAAAAGAAATCTAGAGAAAAAAATGATAGAGGTGATATCATCTTTTAATTATTTGGGCTAATTATAACAAGCCCAAAAAAGAAGTCCAAAACTTAAAAATGCACTAGTTTTATTTGTTTTTTTTTTATATGTTTATTTGATTCACAATCTTTTTCCACGGTAAGATAATTGACCCAATCAAAAGATGAATTGAGGGCGAGGACGACGGTCGGCGGGAAACTCGTTTTGCTCAAGAGAATGATGGATGGATGGATCAAGGACAAGAAAGGCAGCGAACTCGTATTGGTCGTACACGGCGAGAGAATGATGGATCGGGGAGAACTTATTTTGAAAGACGAGGAATTTATTTATTATTCCTTCATCCAAACTTCTCTTCTTCTTTTTTTTTTCTCCAAACCAATATAGGGTTTTGAGAACTTTGTTAAAGATGAAAATGGTTCATTTAGATCTAGTGTTGAATGTAGAACAGATTTTCCATCCCGCAATTAAATCGAAGTCGATAGATCTGAGAAAAGGTTTACAACAATTCCTTTCTTCTTCTTTTTTCCGGCACTAAAAGAAGCCGGATATGAAAAATGTGGTGGGAGGTAGGCTGGAAGAAAAGGATAGAGGTTGATTCCGGCAAAAACCAGTAAGCCGTTAGTCCATGGATGGTGGTCGGTAGGCCGTTAGTGGCAATGATGTTCAAGTGTAATATAAACACTCTTTGTGCATTAGGAAAGAACACAAATTGGGCTTCTGCTTCAAAACATAGCCCCTTATTCATTCCATATTCATGTATTTCAACATAATAATGTGCAAATTTGAGAGATTTTTGGGCAAAATAATATGTCTCAATCCCAATAAGGGGTATTGAAGTCCCATTCACTGAATTGAATGAAATGTAAAAGCCTGAATCTTTTCTAAAAACTCAATGTAGTTCAACAATGGTGAAAATGGTGTAGAGCAAAGAAGAAGAAGAAGAAGAAGAAGAAGGGAAAACGGCCCTCTCAATATGAGCTTGAGAAATAGAATGAAACGGAGCCCTGAAAATCATTTAGAGCTTCCCTTTTATACCCAACAACCTTCTATAGAACGGGCCGGGCCAAAACAGATCCAAGAAGAACGAAATATTTCGGCGCACTGGAATCTCGGTCGGTGCATCTCGGTCGCCACCCGAGATTTTCAAAGGTAGGGACCGAGATCGTCTTCAACGTCCAAGAAATCTCGGTCGGTGGCTAAGATCTCGACCGAGATCGGGACCGAGATATCGCAACAACAGCTTCCCAACACGACCGAGATGGGGAATCTCGGCCGAGATGGCTCGGATCTCAGCCGAGATAATATGAATCTCGACCGAGATTGCTCTAATCTCGTGCGTTTCGTCTTGTTTGCTCACGGCTCGTCTTTTCCTCCTTTCCCGTGCCTGCGTGATCGCTCCAAAGCGTCCATCCCGAGGTTTGATCCTCAAATGCAATCGTTTTAGCTCCAAAACGCACCAAAATACCTACAAAGACACCAAAGCTTGTGTAGACATCTATACTCACAAAGTTGCATTAAACAAGTATAAAGAACACAAACTAATGCTAAAACATGCATGCGGAAAAGGAAAAACTACCTATATGCTCTACTAAACTAGGTCGATAATTCATGTTATCAATGATGTTAAAATCTATATTTAAAAAGTTAATAATTACGAGATCAAATCATCCCTTACGACTATAATTTGTAGAATTAATTTTTGTAACAGCAAACAAAAAATCCGGCAATGAGACTTTTTGTTATATTATGAGAGATGGAAATTCTAATATATCGCCATGAAGTGTGGAACTCTTGAAAACAAAATGTTCCTTCAAACATAGAGAGTAGGGACCGATTACATAAGGGAACTAATAAAGGTGGACATGAGACGGGATTGAGGTCATCTCAGTTTCGTTCCGACTACTTTAAATGGGACGGGACGGGACGAGACGAGTTCAATCCCGTTTGCCCATTAATTTATTTATTTGTTTAAAATTTACGTTTTATTCATAAAAATATCTGTATATATTATACCTAAATAAAAATTAAAGTTTTCAAATATCCATAATAACATATTATATTTTACATTAAAATTTCCAAATATCCTAATAAAACACATCTAAAAGAATTTGGATTATTTAACTCATTTATCAATTTTAACGTTTTGACCAAGATAGTTTATTTTTAAAATATATAAGCATACTTATATAATAACTATATAAACATGTCACTCCTGTTTAGAGATTTTATTTATAATTATTATTTCAAACTAAAACCTTTAATATACATGAGACATGATGGACTTAGCGGAATAAAGAAGTTAATAATCATAATCCGTCCTGGATAATTTTTGGCGGAACGAAATTTCTAATTTTAAACTACGTAACTGAGATGAACGTAATTTGTGAATTGTGACCAATACATTAATGCCATCAATAGAAAGAAAACGTCCTTTGGAAAAACTATGAAACTTATTGCCGACATTCTCAACTCTCAAGCTAAGCTAACCATATCTTTAAGAAAATTAATAATATTGCTGACAAGCTCATAAGTCATAACCTTCTGCTCTGCACAAATTAACAAAAATGGGGTAATTTTTATAAATATCCATGCAAAATGGCCTTTAGTTTATATTATTTTGTGAAGAGTATGGTGGATGGTTCGGTTGATGGTGGGTTCCTCTGTTTTTCCACTCCCTTACCCACCACCCATAACGCGACAGTGGAGGAGTTCGCTTTTGTTTCGTGCTTTCTCTATCTTCTTTTTAATCTAGCTCATCACCCTCGCAATCCAAAACCTTTCCTTAATATTTTAATCTATGAATGAAGTAATCGAAGAAATCTTCCAGTATCGAATTTTATAGATTCAATCAACTGTTCTCATCCCCTTCTCTCCTTCGTCCAAAGAGGGGTTTCCTACTTGTCTCTTGTACTCACCAGTACCAGGTATTTTAGTAAGATTATTTTTCAATCCTCAATCACCGTGGTCAATCATGATCGAAATTCATGTATTTTTAGCTCATAAATTGATCTGGTTCTCGAGCATTTTGGATAATCTGTGATGTGTGAGAGGTAATTTTGGTACTGTCGGTGGATCTTGATTTTGGACACTGCCATTCTGTTCTTCTCTATGGGCGATTTCATTGTTGATTTTTGTAGATATTTTTCTAGGTTTAGTTTGGATACATCAATTTTGAGGATAGATTATGAATTTATATTTCGCCGGTCTATATACCTATTTTTCGATGTAAAATTTCTGAGGAAACAAATTGGAACATCATCCTTTAAATTTCTGAGTGGTAGTATGGGTGTTTAGCTTAGTCTTTTCATCACAAGGGATTTCTAAATCAATGTACTCATTGCTTAGTTCTGGTTTTGTATCAGTCCAGCTTGAAGTAAAGTTTGTTTTTGGACTAATTTTTTGGTTACTCAAAAAATCATAAGTGCATTTGATTTTAGTGGCATTGCCTATGGAGTTTAAGTTTTCGGTTGGCGTACTGATTTTCTGCCCTCTGTGATTGCTTTTTACAGCTGAGCCGGCCAACATTACTCTCATTCACACTAGTTCATTAGTAAATATCTGAATCTTCTTGCTTTTGCTGGTATGAATGAATCTTGTTCGTCTTGTATGGTAGCTTCAGCGGACGAAACTTGGATATTGCGTCCAGTATTGCAAATCTTGAATCCAGTGGTTCTTCCGTTATGGGTTCTGCTTGTTGTTGCTTGCGGGCTGAAGATTTTGAGGACTACGTGAGCCGGAATGCCTTCCTTCGTCGCAACTGTATATGTTTCAATTGTTTTCTTCAAAATTTCTTGCATATGGTATGCTGCTTCGATCATAATCTGTTTCCATTATTTATACTTACCCATGTCCATAGTTTCGAGGATCAAAAATCCATATTCAGGTATTTTTGTTGTCTGGTTACTAGTACTGCTGATGTTCTTCTGCTGCTATACGAGTGATGCCAGATCATGTTGCAAGCTCTGTTGGAATTTATAATGCGCTGACACGACATGTTTTTATCTTCTTTTTTTTTTTGGTAAAATGTTTTTATCTTCTTTGACGTATTTGAACTGTTGGTGAAGGAGCTCATATTGGCGAAGTTGATAAAAAGATAATAAGACTACAGTTAATGGATACACAACTAATGCTCATATCCTTTTACCATAATGTTTTTTTTTTTTTTTGATATTTAGTACTCTCTCCGTTCACGAATAACTTTCGTGCTAGCCTTACACTTTTGCTCAAGAATAATTGTCATTTTAGTTATTTGGCATCTACTTTACATATTTACCCTTCTAATCATTAGTACTTGGTTAGTTGTGATTTTCAATAAAGTATAAAGTAAGGGAATGATTAGGAGTATAATGATATATTTCATAGTTTTTTTATTAAGTGGGCAAAAAGCTAAAACGCCAATTAGTTGTGAACGGAGGGAGTACATAAAAGATCATGGTGATTGTTGGTGTTGATAATGAAGGAATATGTTATAAATCACCGTGAATAATTGAACTGAGGTTTGAGCAATAGAAACCAAAATGATTTACCATCTGTCTATATTAATATCTTTTGTAGTTTGAATGACTTCTTGTTTTGCTGATATGCATGATTTACCATCTGTCCATATTTCCTCAGAACCAAAGAAACCAAAATGTGTTACAGCAACTAAACAATGGATTAGTGTAAATTTGGTTAATTTGATCAAAGTTTGTAACTCAAACCATACTGTGTACACATGTAGTATGCATCATTATTTGGGAGAGAAGTTCCTGCTCTTCCTTCATCCATACAAGGAGCAGCTGCTTTGACTGCTACATCATCAACAGACAACTCCTCATCTAATATCTATCGTTCGCCTCCAAGGCCTTTACCTTATGATTCAGATCCAAGATATTTCAGAGTGCAGCGAGACGGACTTGTTTCTAGACGTGAAAAGGGATCAAGTCATTCTCATGAGGAATCAGAGCCCCTCAGGAGAAGCGAAAATGAAGCTGATTCAGAATCTTTTGTCACAGGAGATAAATGGAGTGCATGTGATGATAATCCAAAAGAACTTCACAAATCCTCTGATAAATTATCTTCTAGAAAATCGGCAAATGATATTGCGTATGCTTATTCATCATCCGAGGATGAAGATGTCTGCCCAACCTGTCTTGAAGGTAGTTGTTTTTCAACCTTTACCCCAAATGTGACTCTGGTGAAATTTGTTGCATGTCTCACTTGGTTATCTTGTTTCAGAGTACACTGAAGAAAACCCAAAGATATTGACAAAATGCCTGCATCATTTTCACCTTAGTTGCATATATGAGTGGATGGAAAGAAGTGAAAATTGTCCAGTATGTGGCAAGGTAATGGAATTTGCTTTACTGTTAAGTTTTAGGAGTGTATCTGCATAGCTAAGTTGTAGTTTTAGTGGTTTTGATAGATTGAATGAAGATAAGATGGATTTACATCAAATAATTTAACTGTAGACTTACTAGTGAAGAGTGAGGACTTGGTGTTCATTTTTATACAAAAATAAATTTATGGATTTTTCCTCTTGTTACCTCAAGGCTTGGACTTTTCTGCTTGATATCACTGAGCTTCAAAATTCTTCTGGGCACCTCGTGGTTTGATTTGTTTTCCTTTATACCCATTCTTAATATATTACATTAAAAATTCATTATAAAATAATAAAAATTCACAAAATAACTTTAAAACTAATTATCACCTCATTACATTTTAAACTAATAAATTTTATAATAGATGCATTTTTTAAATATTTTTAATTAAAAAGGTCTAAAAAAAAAGTAAATTTGAGTTAAAATAGATTTTGTTTTTCTCGAATTACATTAAAATAAAGAAAATAAATTTCAAAACTAATTCAAATATAAATATTTTAAAAGTTGTAAGGGTCAATTTAATTTTCTAGATTTTATTTTAATTCGAAAATAACTTCTTTTTTTTAATGTTTTAATATTAATTTTTTTAGGTTTTAATATGATTTTCCATACTCTTAAACTAAAAAAAATTAAAAACATTACAAACTAAAAGTTTCAAGAGTCTAGAACATAGTATTATTTTTGGGTAATATGTAACAACTTTGACATGTATTGAATTGAATTGAGCACACTGAGAGATTGTGGCTGAATGTTTGATTGTCCAAATGAATACTGATGTTGTTATCTTGATCATCTATCTGCAGGCGATGGAATTCAACGAGAGTCCTTGATTTATAGCACTGCATCCGCGCTGGCTGTGTAAGCGGGGGAGGCCAGGCCTTTGTATAGTCACTGTGAATATATGATTACTTTGTCATCTTTATAGTATATAATAGAATGGAAATATGATAAGCATAGCATCTTCAATACATTATCCAGGGTCATTCATCCGAACTATATGATGAATGTACTCTTTTGTTTTGTACTGTGTATCTGGACCTGATAAGTGTTCTTGTCTAGTTAGAGCTTTGTTCAGGTAATTCACTTACTGGACCTGATAAGTGTTCTTGTCTAGTTAGAGCTTTGTTCAGGTAATTCACTTACTGCGGTTATTCTGCTGAATGGCAATCCAAAAGACATGAATGTGAGTTTACCTGACCATGTATCCTCCAAGTACATAAAAGAGATCCATCAATATCAATATGACAGTTAGTGTTAAGATCAATCTGTAAGTCCCAATGTCCTCTATTTTCGCCTTCATCCTGTTTTCCATGAACAAATACTATTTATCTCCTCTTATGGACCGGATCATAGTGAATTCCTGTTTAATATGAGACACATGAGTTGTAACATCATAATCTATCCATCAGGTATTATTAGGCACTTTTATAAGATTTGATTCAAAAGAAACATAACTATGATGTATATCTTTCTTATCAAACCAAGCCTTCTTTTTAGGACAATTCTTCTTGAAGTGTTCCGTTTTCTTGCAAAATAAACACTTAATTTCTTTCTTAACACGACCCTCATTGACTTTTAAAGAATTCTTGTTTATTTTGTCCTTTTTACCCGATTTATCCTTACTATTGCTAGCAACCTCATGACTTGTGAAATAAACAACTTGATTCTTTATCTTCCTTAATCTCCATTCAACCTGTACAAGCATGACCTTTAATTCCCGAAAGTTCCATTTGTTTTTAATGGTGTTATAGTTCACCTAGGAGTGATCAAACTCGTAAGGTAGAGAGTTAATGATAAACTAGACCAAAAATGTTTTATTAACATTCATTCTCAAGGTCTTTAACTTTGCTGCCAGATTTGACATGTAAGTCACATAATCATGGATAGGATGAGACCAGTCAAACATTTTCATAGTCAACTCACTCATAATGCTTCCTACAATTGATTTGTCCGCCAAATTCAATTGTGAATACGCCTTAACCTTCAGAAAAAATTATCTTGCATTCTATATCTTAGGCATTGATGGCTTAATACTTTCAGCCATACTCATCCTCATGAGATTCAAACTCAACCTATTAAGATGTTCCCAACTCTTATAAAGAGACTTTTTAGCTTTAGAGCTATTCTTTGTAATGGCTGCTTGTAGATTATACATGAGTATGACAAGATCCAATGACATAATGTCCAAATTAAATCGGACTTGTTCAGACCAATCATCATAATTCAACCCATTGAATTTAACAACAGAGTTTGCTGCAGATAAATTTGATGAACCTGCAATAGTTAATACATGCTTACCTATCAGTGCTTTGACTATAAAATAGATTCAAATCATATATGTAAGAATTTAAAGCATGCATTCAAGCAACCTTTGGATAATACTTAAACACACACTATTATTGATGCTAAAATTATACATTTAATATAGACAATCATAATATACATAAATCAAATAAGCATGCTATCTTTGGATATACATACTATCCAACCTAAATACCATGATTAATCTCTTTATTATTATTGACTATTTTCAATGATCCGCGTTTGAGTGATCTCCTAAAAATATAGCCAATAATATCAATTATTCAATCAAACTTTCATATCATATCATTAAGCATCCTATAATTATGAATAAAATTAAACTTAATTAGTTTAAATGTCTAAATCAAAATATAACAAGGCCGATGACTAACCAGTTATACATAAATTAGACATTAAATCATATAACTAACTTTACTGCGTATAATTGACCATACTATACATTATACATAGTATAGTTTAATGAATAAAACTTGTACTATGTATATGTGATCTAGCCATACCATTGCATGTATACATATAATACATTCATAACGGTAATAAAAGAAATGATTCATAAAACACACAGTTAACAAAAGTTAACCAAAAAAATAGAAGAAAGCCACTATCTGCATGCATTTAGCAAATAATTTAAATATATTTCCTTCATGTAGTTATGACTAACAAGTCACAAAAATGCACGCTAATCACAGAGAACATGCATTTCTAATATACATCGATGCATGTGATCGATACAATGCATGGTATTCATATATTAATCGCTAGATATTAAAACATATGTAAATGCTGAATATTCACTGCGTATTTTATCATTTGTATCATACGTATATATACAAGAATTGAGTTGAAAAAGTTGCAAATAATCTGGAAGTTCAGCATACAAGGAGGGATGTATCAACAGTGAAGATTCTATACACATTGACTAACCTTATACCTATAATTTCTCAACTAATCCCTTATTAGTGAAGATTCTATACACATTGACTAATCTTATACCTATAATTTTTCAACTAATCCCTTATTACCCCCGACAAGATGAAGTGTGGATGAACCTGAAGCTTGGAACATAGCATGGTGATTCGATCCTTCCTGAGTGGTTTGGTGAAGATGTCGGCAAGTTGGTAAACAGAGGATACGTGACCTACACTGAGTGTACCAACTTCAATCTGCTCCCGAACGAAGTGAATATCGAGGCTGATGTGCTTGGAGCGGGAACGGATGACAGGATTCTTGCATAGAAAATTAGCGCCAACATTATCACAAAAAAGAGTAGGGGAAGTGGACATAGGTGTAGGCAAGTCCCGTAGTAACTGTTTAATCCATAATATCTCAGCAGTGGCATAAGAAATAACACGATACTCGGCTTTCGTACTCGACCGGGCAACTACCCGCTGCTTGCGGGAGGTCCAACTGATGAGATTTGAGCCATAAAATATGGAAAACCCATTCTGAGAGCGACAATCGTCAATGTCGGAAACCCACCCGACATCAGAATAAGCAAGTAGAGAAGATGATGCTGTAGGCTTGAAATGAAGGGAATGAGTTAGAGTGCCATTCAAATACCGTAAAATACGTTTAACAGCTTGCCAATGGACGGTAGTAGGCGTGCATGTACTGACAGACGCGATTTACGGCTTAAGAAATATTGGGACACGTAATGGTGGAGTATTGTAGGGAACCCACGGTACGACGGTAGAGTGTGGGGTCGTGAAAAGGATCACTTGTGAAACGCAGGCGAGACGCAGGGTCGGCAAGTGTAGATATTGGTTTGGAATCAAGCATATTACAGGCGGTGTGTACACTGTGTATATATTGTTGTTGGGAAAGAACCAATTCCGTTAGATGATTTTCTTATTTGAAGGCCCAAAAAATAATGAAGCTCCCCTTGGTCCTTCAGAGCAAAAGAACGATGGAGAGTGGCAATGAACCGTTGTATGAGGTTTGGATTGCTCCCTGTGACAATTATATCATCGGCATATACTTAGAAAATTATGGTAGTAAGAGGAGTAGTATGAACAAACAATGAAGTGTTAGATTGACAAGCTCGAAAACCATGAGTGACGAGGTAATGCTTCAACTTTTGAAACCACGCCTTTGGAGCTCGCTTCAGACCATATAGAGCTTTGTTGAGGCAACATACACGTTGCGGGTGAGCGGAATTGACGAAGCCCCGAGGTTGTTCCATGTAAATAGCTTCGGCAAGATCACCATTTAAGAAGGCGTTGTTAATGTTGACTGAACCCTTTGGCGACCAACCGAGCTTTGTACCACTCAACCGAGCCATCCGAGTGCCTCTTTATCCAAAAAATCCATTTACTACCCACAAGATTAGTATTACGTGGACGGGGTACGAGAGACCACGTGTTATTTTGCATTAAGGCACGATATTCATTTTGCATTGCCTCTTTCCAACACGTGTGTTTAAAAGCTTGTGCCACTATAGTTGGTTCAAAATCAGAAAATAAGCAAGGAGGCTAGGAGAACTAGAAGGTATATGAGGAATGAAAACAACAGGAGAGTTGGAGGATGAGGACAGTGTGGTTGAAGAGGTGGGAATGGTTGGGCAAGACGGAGGAGATAAGGTAAAGATAGGAATAGACGATGCATGAGCAAGGAGGCTAGGAGAGTTGGAAGCTATATGAGAAATGGATGGGGAACTCACTGACATAGGAGCCGAGACACTAAGGAATTTGGAAAAATATCTTCATTAAAAATAATGTGGCGGGAGATATAAATTCGATTTATTGGTTTATGTAAGAACAAATAACCTTTATGAGAGGCACTATATCTGATAAAAATACATGGAAGAGAGCGGAAATCAATTTTGTTGTTATTGTAAGGCCAAAGAAAGGGATAACAGAGACAACCAAAAACCTTTAAGAAACCATAGTCCGGCAGTTTGTCATACGAACGATGTACGGTGATTGAAAATCAAGCAAAGTTATGAAGGTAGGTTGTTGTTTTAAACGCATGTTCCCAAAAGTCCTTTGGAAGGGAAGAATGTGCCAAGAGAGTGAGGCCCTTTTCAACAATAATACGGTTTTGGCGCTCTATTGCACCATTTTGTTCTTGTGTGTAAGGACACGAGACACGGTGATTAATGCCACAACGTTGTAGAAAAGTCGAGACATTACCATATTCACCTCCCTAATCGGATTGAAAGCTTTTTATATCACATTGAAATTGTGTTTTGACCATTGTTTGGAATTGGACAAAAGTATTATAAACTTGAGATTTGTGAGATAAGAAGTAGATCCAAATAAACTTCGTACAATCATCCATAAACAATACAAAATAACGATTTCCAATTATTGAAAATAACAGAGACGGACACCAAACGTTCGAATAGACCAAGTAAAACGGTTTAGGTGATGAAATATGTGAAATAGGGAGATGCAAGCGATGACTCTTCCCCAACTGGAAAGAGTTGCACACATTTAGAAAAAACATAGAACTAAGCGGAAGATGAAAAGTAGAAACCAAATGACGTAAAAGACTTTCATGGGGACGAGTCAGACGACGATGCCACCCATGTAGTAGGTCCGAACACCCGTGAGTGCGAGGGAAGGAGACTTTTTATTTGGTAGAGAAGGCAACTGATAAATACCGCACTCAACGGTCCCGCGAAGAAGAGGCTTTCCCTGAAAAGACTTAACAACACACTGATCAGGCCAAAATTCCATAAATACATTGTTGTCGCGAGTGAGCTTGGAGACGCTTAGCAAGTTTTTGGTTAAGGAGGGCACAATTAACACACTAGGCAGAGTAAGATTAACAAGCAATGAACATGAACCAATATGTGAAATAGACAAGTAATTACCATTCCCAACTTGAAGTTTGTCGTCACCGTGATATTCATCTGATGTGGAGAGTTTGCGGAAGTCGGGAGAGGCATGATCGGTAGCCCCGGTATTGAAATACCAAGCTGGGTCAACCACTGTTGAGGGACTGTTATAGTTAGTGAAATGTGCTTGTTTGGAGGATTGATGTGGAAGTGGAGCAGGACGTAGAGACGGATAATCAGTGAAGTTGGACCGTTGCAAACAATCGATTGCTTTATGGCCTGGCTTGTTGCATAGCTGACACTGAGGGCGTCTACGACGTTGCTGAGTCTCTAGAGAACGATGAGATGATGCATCCGGGGCTTAAAAGAAGAAGACCGTGTATGTGACACGGACCGCGCTTCTCAACCAATCCGGAAGCATCCGGAACGTTCGGGACGCTCGTAGAAGTCTCCGGACATGGCCGGAAGACCCTAGAGAAATGCGGGACCATCTAGGCATGGCTAGAGCCTTGCGGAATATTCTAGATAAGTAGAGAAGCTTGTAAGGAGTTCTAGCCAAGAAGGATCCGGATTGTCCAAGTCCGGAACCTTCCTAGGAGGGGTGGCCTTGGGCTATAAATAGGGAGTGTCACCCCCTCATTTGCACCATCCAAGTTCCAAGCTCTCATCCAAGCATTGTAAAGCTCTCTTATAATACAACGCTTTCTTTCCCACACACAAAGCCTTCAAAGTTCTTTTAGCCATCAATCTTAAGTTCTTTCGTTGGCAACATCGGGAATAGGCTGATCTTAGCACGACAAGGGGTCGAGACAAGCTAAGAGCCGCACGGTTTGGAGTTAGGGAAACTCAGCCCGTGACAAGTAGTATCAGAGCCAACAACGTTCCAAAGGGAGGTTTCGATGGCTAGCCAAGGAGGCGTGTCGGAAGTCGTTGACGTGAGCAAGAAAGGCAAGAAGGCCGCAAGGGATGCATCAAGGGACGTGGTGTCAAGCACGGATGCTAGGCTGGAGAAAGTCGAGTTGGCAGTGGGCAAGATGCGGGACTCCATCTTCGACGCCAACAAGCGGGTTGATGACGTCAAATCCACGATGGAGTCCTCTATTGAGGAACTCAAGGGGGAGTTCCAATGGGCCATGAACGTGTCCCACAAGACCCTTGCCGCAGAACATGAAGTTCTCAAGGCCAAGTTTGAGGCGCTGACCGACAAGCTGGAGACGGTCATAAGGGAGTTGGCGGCATGCAAGACAGCTATGGGGGCTGGGCTTGTCGGAGTTGCCCCACTGCAGAAAGTGGACGCACCCAAACCAACAACGTTCAAGGGAAGTCGTTCCGCCAAAGACGTAGAGAACTTCTTGTGGGGCATGGAACAATACTTCCGCGCCACGGGGATCGCGGACGAGGAAAAGAAGGTAAGTACCGCTTCTCTATATCTCGGTGATATAGCTTTATTATGGTGGCGTAGAAGGACCTGCGAGAGGACCGGAGGGACCCCAATCACCACCTGGGCCGAGTTCTCGGCAGAGCTCAAGAAACAATTCTACCCCATCTATGCCGACGACGAAGCCCGGGCCAAGCTTCGCAGGCTCACTCAAAGAGGGACCGCCCGAGAGTACGTGAAGGAGTTCTCGGAGTTAATGTTGCAAATCTCATACATGAACAAGAAGGAAGCCTTCTTCCAATTCATGGACGGGCTTAAGCCTTGGGTAAGACAAGAGCTTCACCGACAGAAGGTTCAGACCCTTACCGAGGCCATGACCGAGGCGGACTCCCTCATTGAATTCAAAAGCCAAGACCGAAGTAACTTCTCCCGTGACAAAGGAAAAAGTGGGGGAGACCAAGGACGGGGAAGGCCACCAAGGCGGGACAATGAGGAGTCATCCAAGGATTCATCCAAGGACTCGTCCAAGCCAAAAGACAAGGAGCGGTACACCAAGACCGACAAGGGCAAGAGACCAGTCGAGAGGCAACCCTTGAGTTGCTTCCTATGCGGGGAGAAGCACTTGATGCGCGAATGCCCTTCAAGAAACAAGTTGAGCGCCATCATAACACGGGAAGACCCGCCCGAGGACGATAAGCTGCGACTCGGGGCCATGATGCTTAGCTCCATCAAGACTAAGTGGTTCACCAACAAAAGGGGACTTATGTTCGTAGACGCCATGGTAGGCGGCACTAAAGTAAGCGCGTTGGTGGACACCGGGGCCTCTGACATATTCATGTCCGAGGAAACATCAAAGAAGTTGGGGCTCGAGGTCACCAAGAGTCATGGATGGATCAAGACGGTGAACTCCAAGGAGGTCCCGACACTCGGGGTAGCACAAGGAGTAGAGCTATCATTGGGAGATTGGTCGGGCAAGGCAACGATTGAGGTAATCCCTCTAGATGACTACGACTTAGTCATTGGTTTAGCATTCCTCGATCGTATCAATGCTCTCCTTGTGCCATTTGCCAACTGTATATGCATCTTGGACCTCCATCACCATTGCATCGTGCCGGTATATCGGGAAAAGGGGCCAAGTGCTAAGGTAGTCTCGGCAATTCAACTTTCCAAGGGACTAAAGCGGGAGGAACTAACATTCTTGACAACTCTCAAGCTGGACGAGACACCATCCGGGGAAGACCCGACACTAGCTGAAGTTTGTCATGTCTTGGAAGACTTCAAGGACGTTATGCTGCCTGAACTTCCAAAGAAGCTCCCACCTAAGAGGGAGGTGGATCACAAGATCGAGCTCGTATCCGATGCTCGACCACCAGCCCGAGCACCGTATCGCATGTCTCCGCCGGAGCTAGGGGAGCTAAGGAGACAACTTAAGGAATTATTGGAAGCCGGTTACATCAGACCGTCCAAGGCACCATATGGAGCACCCGTGTTATTCCAGCGGAAGCACAATGGGAGCCTACGCATGTGCATCGATTACAGGGCGCTCAACAAGCTAACCATCAAGAACAAGTACCCGATCCCGCTCATCGTAGACCTGTTCGATAGACTTGGGGAAGCTCGGTGGTTCACCAAGCTTGACTTAAGATCGGGATACTACCAAGTCAGGATCGCGGAAAAAGATGAGGAGAAGACCGCGTGTGTCACGAGATATGGGTCATACGAGTTCTTAGTCATGCCTTTCGGCTTGACCAATGAACCGGCAACATTCTGCACTCTCATGAACAAGGTACTCCAACCCTTCCTTGATCACTTTGTCGTAGTTTACTTGGACGACATTGTTATCTATAGCCGCACATTAGAGGAGCACGTGGAACACCTACGGCAAGTCTTCCAAGTACTACGTGAGAACGAGCTTTATGTCAAGAGAGAAAAATGCTCGTTCGCTCAACAAGAGGTGCCGTTTTTGGGACACGTAGTCGGCAAGGGACGCATACGGATGGACTCCGCTAAGATCAAAGCAATCATGGATTGGGAACCGCCGACTAAGGTAACCGAGCTTCGCTCTTTCTTGGGGCTAGCCAACTATTATCGCCGCTTCATCCATGGGTATTCACACATCACGACGCCCTTGACAAACATGCTCAAGAAGGGGACATCTTGGGCTTGGAGCAAGGAGAGTCAAGAGGCGTTCGATCGGCTTAAGAAGGCGATGACCGAAGAGCCCGTGCTAGCCCTACCCGACTATGGGAAGCCGTTCGAGATACACACGGACACATCAGACTATGCCATAGGGGGAGTCCTAATGCAAGAGGGACATCCGATAGCTTTTAAGAGCCAAAAGCTTAATGACACCGAGCGGCGCTACACAGTGCAAGAGAAGGAGATGACGGCCATCGTCCATTGCCTAAGGACTTGGCGTTATTATCTCCTAGGGTCCAAATTCGTGGTCAAGACAGACAATGTGGCCACGAGCTACTTCCAAAGCCAGAAGAAGCTAACGCCCAAGCAAGCCAGGTGGCAAAACTTTCTTGCCAAGTTCGACTACGAGTTGGAATACAAGCCGGGCAAAGCCAACCTAGTCGCCGACGCTCTTAGTCGTAAAGCGGAGTTAGCTACCATCAGCCGACCGATAGGGACTTTGGAAGACCGCATCAAGGAGGGCCTTCATCATGACCCAACCGCCAAGAACCTAAGGGAATACGTCAAGGAGGGTAAGACAAGGCGGTTTTGGGTCGAACGGGACTTGATCTTCACCAAGGGCCAATGGCTATATGTGCCCCACTTTGAAGGATTAAGACGCGAAGTCATCAAAGATTGCCATGACTCCAAGTGGGCCGGACACCCAGGTATGCATCATACCTTAGCCCTTGTAGAAGAAAAATATTATTGGCCGCAAATGAGGGACGACGTCGAGATATACGTCAAGACTTGTCTTGTTTGCCAACAAGACAAGTTTGAGCAACGACAACCTGCGAGACTCTTGGAACCTTTGCCAATACCGGACCATCCTTGGCAAAGCGTTAGCATGGACTTCATAGTTGGTCTACCTAAGACGGACGGATTCGGGAGTATCATGGTGGTGGTAGATCGACTCTCAAAATACGCAACCTTCATACCGGCAACAAAGGAATGCCCCACAGAAGAGGCGGCCAAGCTGTTCATGAAGAACGTGGTCAATTACTGGGGCTTGCCACAATCCATCATCAGTGATAGAGACGGAAGGTTCACGGGGAGGTTTTGGACTGAGTTGTTCAAGATGCTCGGGTCAGACTTGAAGTTCACCACCGCCTTCCATCCTCAGACGGACGGACAAACCGAGAGGGCTAACTGCTTGCTCGAGGTCTACCTTCGGCACTATGTCAGCGCATCACAAAAGGATTGGCCGAAGTTATTGGACGTCGCTCAGTTCTCATACAATTTACAAAGGAGCGAGTCTACGGGAAAGAGTCCGTTCGAGATTATCATGGGCTTCCAACCAAGTACGCCAAGTACCATCGCAATGGGATACACTGGACCAACACCAGCGGCGTACAAATTTGCCAAGGGTTGGCAAGAGGAGTTGGACTTAACACAGGCTTGCCTTGTCAAAGCCAACAAGAGGACGAAGAAATGGGCGGACCAACACAGGAGGGACATTGAGTACCAAGTTGGGGACTTAGTCATGGTCAAGCTCCACTTCATCATGCGGCACACCGGACTACACAAGGCATTGATAAGGCGGTACGAGGGACCTTTCAGAGTTCTTAAGAGAATCGGGCGCACCGCCTACAAGCTCGAGTTGCCGTCCAAATTCAAGATACACCCCGTCTTCCATGTGAGTATGCTCAAGCCTTACCACCAAGACATGGAAGACGCAGCTCGGGGAGACGCTCAAAGGGCGCCAATGGGAGTTCGGACTTCTTTCGACAAGGAAGTCGAGGAGATCATGTCAGATCGGGTCGTCCGCGAGAAGTATCGGCGGCCAAGGCTCGAATACCTAGTGCGATGGAAGGGACTTCCTGAGGCAGAGATGACATGGGAACCGGTCGAGTCCTTGTGGCAATTCAAGGACAAGATCGAGGCATACGAGGCCAACGCGACGAGGACGTCGCGGGATTCAGTGGGGGAGGATGACACGGACCGCGCTTCTCAATCAATCCAGAAGCATCCGGAACGTTCGGGACGCTCGTAGAAGTCTCCGGACATGTCCGGAAGACCCTAGAGAAATGCGGGACCATCTAGGCATGGCTAGAGCCTTGCGGAATATTCTAGATAAGTAGAGAAGCTTGTAAGAAGTTCTAGCCAAGAAGGATCCGGATTGTCCAAGACTTGTCCAAATCCGGAACCTTCCTAGGAGGGGTGGCCTTGGGCTATAAATAGGGAGTGCCACCCCCTCATTTGCATCATCCAAGTTCCAAGCTCTCATCCAAGCATTGTAAAGCTCTCTTATAATACAACGCTTTCTTTCCCACACACAAAGCCTTCAAAGTTCTCTTAGCCATCAATCTTAAGTTCTTTCGTTGGCAACATCGGGAATAGGCTGATCTTAGCACGACAAGGGGTCGAGACAAGCTAAGAGCCGCACGGTTTGGAGTTAGGGAAACTCAGCCCGTGACATCTGCACATAGTTGGCAGAAGGCATCTGAACAGGAGTGTCAATGGATTAGGGTCGCAGCGAAGCCTGTCGAAGATGATCTTGTTCGAGGCGCTCTTCCTCCTAAAGTAATAAGCCGAGAAGATCATCGACAAAAGAGGTGGTAGAACGCATCATGAAGGTGGCCATGAATGATCCATAGGAGGAATCCAGTCCATGTAGGATGTAGCTGATGAGATCTTCATCAGAGATGGGATTCAAGTTTGCCGCCAAGGAATCGGCAATGGAGCGTTTCTTTTCTACATACTCCATAATAGGCATGGACCCTTTGGCAAGAGTCTGAAGTTGTTGCTTCATCGACATCTGACGAGCCCAAGTTTGAGTGTGATAAGTCTTTTCAAGAGTAATCCATGCCGCCTGAGAAGAGGAGGCACGATCGACCAAAGCAAGTGTGCGCTTAGAGAGGGTCGACTTTATCGTAAGGAGGACAAAGCAATCCTTCTTTTTCCAAGGAACGTAAGCAGGATTTGGTTCGGTGGAGATGATACCAACATCATCGGGAATCTGGAGATGCTCCGTAGTTGGATTAGGAGCAAGAATGAAGACTTCGAGATCAAACGTTTCCAGGGCGGAAATGATGGTTGTGCGCCACAAGGAGTAGTTGTCACGTTCCAGCTTGATACTGATGGATGGTATTTGGAAATTGAGAGTAGACGTGGTCATTGTTGCAACAGTGAGTAAATGAGGGGATGGATTAGCCATAATAGAAGGTGGAGAGAAGAAAAAAATTTCAGTGCTCTGATACCATAAAACAGATGCAAATGCTAAATATTCATTTCTTGTTTTATTCATTTGTATCATACGTATATATACAAGAATTGAGTTGAGGAAGGTGCAAATAATTTGAAAGGTTAACATACAATCAGGAAAGTATCAACAGTAAAGATTCTATACACATTGACTAACCTTATCCCTATAATTTCTCATGTTTTCCCTTATTAGATAAAAGCATGAGTGTTGAACATAATTCAGAATAAAGCATACAAAGTTTTCAAACAATTTCATTCGAACGATTCACGAAATTAACGATGAATCATGAAAGTCTAAACTCTCTTTTGATACCAATTTTTATAATTTATTTACGATTTCGATTCGAAATCAAATCGTTTGATGCATTTAGAATTGAGCATGATTCAACCGAAATATATGTATTTCGTTAGAAGACTAACCTTTATCCATAGTATTCCTCATTACGAGTCGAATTGAACGAGTAGATGTAAGCGAATTCTCCTTCCTTAATCCTTAGCCTTTGATTAATCTCTAATGGATAAGATTAACCTTAATCCTTTCACTTATCTCTAATTATTTTTTATTTGTGCGTAGAACATGCACTAGTATATCACGGTCTCTTTTTTTTTATAATTATTTTGAAACCAAAGTAAACTATATTATTACTCCATAGGTAAGGATACCTTGCGGGAAATCAGATAAGTATAATTCAGTCAGTTCAGGATCCAATCTGGCCACATAATGAGCAACAATATTGGCCGATCGACGAATATGTGTATAAGAAGACATATGTAGAAGTGATAAGAGAGAATGAATATCATCAGATAAAACGCCATCATACGAGCGTGATGCAACCCTAGGTGGTGAAAGAAGCTTGAGTATATTGGTGATAGAATTTGTCTGGAGTTCAGCGGAGTGTATCTGCAAACTCTATAATATTTGTAGACAAAATCTGATGGCAAGCAACTCGGCATATGCAACCGTAAAACAACCCCGCGCGCATCCTCTTCACAGCAACTGCTACTACAAAACCGTATGAATCACGAATAACATCACCCAGACCAATTGAACCCGGTAGAACAACGGCATCAGTGTTACACCGCAATGAACTTGTCGGTGGTGGCAACCAAATTGCAATCCCTGGAGTAGCAATAGACAATCCGGTTGTTTAAAGCAGGTTGATGTGCTTTATAATCGGAAACGAGTCGTTGTAGCCCAAATTTGAGTACATGACCCTGACGTGGAGATTCAACAAAGAGGGTTTCATTTCTTACAGTCCACACCACCCATGCCAATGTAAGAAATTCCTCTAGACCTTCTTTTCCCCTCACTTGTATGAGTGATAACACTATAAGAGTCTAAGAAAGTACATAGATTTGATCCTTGCCATAACAAACGGGAGAACTTACAACCGTGGATAACATGCCACAAATTCTCATTGTGCTCAAGACATCGAGAACAAACCGGGGATGGTAATATATGCCGGTTGTGTAGAGCAGTTCGAACAGCAAGAGAGCCCGTGAAAAGTTGTCAAGCGAAGACTTTGAGTTTTGGAGGTACGTGAAGATGCCAAACCATTCGCCAAACCGTTGTCGGATCCTGGCCGGAAGAGTCATCGATGCAGTTCCGAGAAGTTGTAGCTAGCCAGTATACTGTTTTGACTATAAATTCACCATCCACACTCGGAATCTAGCACTGTATATCCGGACCTAAAAAATGACGGGAGTGGGACGCCCATAATAGCATTGGCCATGTCATTTGGAAAGGTTGTATAAATAAGATCTGAATTCCACGAACTTGTTTGAGGAGAAATCAAATCCGACACTCGAAGCTCCGGGTTGTGGGTATATGAAATGTAAACAAAATCCAAGTTAGCGCACCCAGGTATCCATGACTCGTCCCAGACACATATCGAGGATCCACTTCCTACTCTCCAACCCATTCCCTTTTCTAACAAAGGTATAGCCTCCCAAATACTCTTCCACACATAGCTCGATCGGGTTATGGCCCTAACTAGAAGCAAGGTGAGAAGTCCGTTTGTGATACCTTGCCTTAAAAACAGTTGCAACTATAGAATCTGACTTTGTCAGAAGCCTCCACGCTTATTTAGCTAACAAGGAATTATTAAAAGCTTTAAGATCCCTGAAGCCCATACCCCCTCGATCCTTAGGCAAGCATAATTGGGACAAAGAAAACCAGTGAATCTTCCGTTCATTTCCTTTGGCACCCCACCAGAATGAATCTCATCTATCAATCCTGATGGCAACCGGAATACACTCATAACGTAGAGAGGTATTTCTTGAAGGACTGATTTAATCATTACTTCCCAGCCAGCTTGGGATAAAAGTTTCTCCTTCCACCCATTCTAATCCGTTCCTTCACTCCACAAAAGATTGCCTTTTTTAGCGACCTACAATCGTAGGGAGACCCAAATATTTTGAATGAACATTTACCTCCCGGACACCCAAAAGCGCAGTGATCTCGAGACGACGTTGAGATAATACATTTTTGCTAAAACAAATCTCGGATTTGGACATATTGATTTTCTGACCTGAAGCCTTTTCATACACATTGAAAATATCAGTTAAAACCTTGCATTCTTTGAGGTTTGAATCTGCAAAAACCACACAGTCATCTGCAAACATGAGACGGGATAAACGAGGGCCATACCTACTAATAGATACTCCACGAATATGGTTAGCAGTTTGCGCCTTGATTAAAAGGGATGTGAGAGCTTCAGCGCAGAGAATAAATAAATACGGGGAGAGAGGACACCACTGCCTCAAACCCCTAGTCGGAATGACGTTCCCTTTTATACTTCTGTTGTACTTGAAAGTAAAAGAGACCGACGTTTGACAACTCATAACCCTTTCTGTCCAAAGATCTAAAAACCCCATTTTTTTGCATTAAAACCTCGAGAAAAGATAATTTAACTCGATCATAAGCCTTCATTATATCTAGCTTCAGTCCAAAAAAACCACTAGTTTGTCCTCTCTTATTCTTCATCATATGGAAGGCTTCAAGGGCTAGAAGAGCGTTGTCTGTAATTAGTCAATTAGGCACAAAAGTATATCACGGTCTCTTGTTCTCTGTAATCAAGAGAATGCCAATTGAAAAATGATGCAGTAACTGCTCTTTTTTTCACTCACTTAACCATCACGTTTATGTAATATATATATATATAAATGTAATGAGAAAGGATATATTAATTATTAGGTAAGGAAGAAGGGATTATAATTAATCCCATAATTTTAATGTCTCTAACCGATACCGATCCATTATGGTTTCGACTTAATATTAAAACTACAAACTATAATTTGGACTTAACTTTGTATATCAAACCTAGACACATTTGCCACATAGAATATATATACATTATAAATATTCTTACATTATGCTGTTATTTAGTAGATTACTCATTTTCTCTTTCTTGATGATAGTAGCTTTTTTTTAAGCAAAACAAACCGGAAATTTATATAATATATAAATAATCTCTTTCTTTACATCGGGTTACAAGGTAGGCGGGCAACAAGTTGCGCCGCTACCCCTTTTTGGATAGCAAAACCAATCCTCAAAAAAACTACGTTTGAAGACCTAGGCGACACAACATTACCATGTAAGACCCGTTGCACCCTCATGAGAATCTCGAAGGCATCGGGCGCAAGAAACCCAAATGTGTCAAAATCAAATGGAAGAAACGCATGTTGGTTTTCAATGCAAACCCTTTCATGCTTAGTCACATTCGCAGAGGCCGTTAAGGGCCGCTTTACCCACAACAAAAGTCCCGCTACCCAAACTGACCAGAGGAGAGACCCCGTCAAATCAATGCAAGCATGTTTTCCACAGACCCATCCAAACACTAACATGTCCGTCGGCCTCAAAGTAGATCTCCCTCCCCGCATATCAGTTAAGAAGGTCACAAACGCCTCCTTCTTAGTTGAAACTCTGGAGGCATATACTATCCAAGCCTCTTAATGAGTATGGAAAAAAGAAAGCCTTGGCTATGCGCTGACTGCAAATACTTAAAAACCGCTTTTTGCCTAGGGGGCAACCCAAAAGTCTCTTTCATTGCCTACACTGTTTTATTGAAAAGAGCACTCACCAAAGCATGTTGGACTTTAGGGGGGACGGTGTTCTTGATAGTAAACCCAGAAAGATCGAAACTAGGAATAGAAGCCTGAAGATTGTTCAACGTTGTAAAAAATTCAAAGGCCATATCAACTACTCCACTGTCCCGCAAGATGTGTTCTTAAAGGATCCAAGAATTGTCCTTGGAAGCCACAAAAGCAAAGAAGAAGTCTCCACAGCTGAGTATAAATCAAGCCCTCCAAACCGAATAGGCAAGAAGCAAGCCGCCATTGAAGATGGACCACCACATACCACAATATCCTCGACCGATCTACGGAGTCCAAAATCAAAATAAGCTTTTATACACTCTCCATGCTCCGCTATACAAGTCCTCAAGCGAAAATGCATCTTAGCAACACCCATACAAAGAACGAAGCAAGAGAAGTTCACTCTGCGGGTCCCTCAACTGTGGAAGAAGGTGCATCAACTCAACCGCCTTATCCGCTCTCTTCATGACTAGCTCTTTAACAAACCCATCCTTTTTACTCATTGTCCCACCCAACAACTTAACACCCAACGCCGGCCTCGCAATGCCATGAGGGAATAGACCATCTCAAAGCTTTAACCCATCACACGAAGGCAAAAAGAGTTCAGTTTTACCAATATTCAACTCAAGACTAAACTAGGCCCAACCTCTCGAATGACATCAAGCGCTCTAGCCACTTCATCTGACCGGCCGATAAGAGTACCACCATCAAGATACCAAGCATGTAGAAGAAGCGTGCAACAATCTTTGATCTTATGAAGAAGGGGATGCAAGACAAGAGAAAAAAGGAGCATCCCCAAAGGGTCCCCTTGTCATGCACACAAGTCGTCGACTAGATAAACCCATCACCAACGTACAAACGGGCAACCTGACCATATAAGAAATCAACCCATAAAGAGATTGATGGACATATTTCCCTTACTTCCCTAAGCAACACAATTCTATCAACTAGGTTGAAGGCATTTGAAAAATCCACTGTCAACATAATCAGATAACCATCAGTATGACTTTCATTCAAAACCTTGTTAACACTATGTAAAATAGCCTCTGCATCACCTGGAACACCGACCCCAAACTAAAAATCTCTAAGATATTCTCTCATATATTTACTCACTTCCTTCATTAATTGCTACTTTAGACACCAACCGGCCTCCAAACAATACCCACTGCTATTGGTCGAACCCCATTGTCAGGCTTTAGCAACAGTTTAAGGGGTGCCGAAGCAACAAACTCAGTCAAACTCAACGACACTTACCTCCTAACCACAAATTAACCACTGATGAAACCGCTCTTAGAAGACTCGTAGCAACCGCAAAATCCTCACCACACATAGCATCTAAAAGGTGTTGTGCCCTCAAACCATCTCTGCCATAAGAGGGTACCATTGGGAAAAGAGTTGATGCATTTAAAGATCAAATCAACATCAGCAAAGAGAGGTGATTCATGAAATGTAGTGCAAGACTTAGAAGTAGGAGACTTGTAGGGATGTTTATCTTGGAACGCCTTCAAAGTTTCATCATTATAAGGAGCAACTCCCGAGGAGCACAAAAGTTTAACAGTAGTTGTAAAATGCCCATCTGAAACCTTACAAAGACACTGTTTGATGTTATATCTCCACTCCAAACCAGCTCTATTCCTTGAGTCACCCTCAACCCTCACCAAAGGCCTACATTTTGAGCTAACTAACAACCCCTGAACAAGCCTAGAAACAACACCATCCTCTCCCAAAGTAAACAAGGCCTGCAAAATCCAATGATGATGGATCGACTTTTTACTTACCAATCTTCTATCTCGCCTACACAAAGGCATGAACACCTGCAATGTGCACCGAGGAAGAAAAATAACTTAACCCATGCAGCCACACAACTTGGCTCAACAACCAACTTCAAAAGAGCACCCAACAACGCTTGAGAGAAGGATAGACAACAAATATGAAGGATGTTTTTCACGGTAGAAAAAGGAACAGGCATAACCTTCTCCAACAAACCTGCATCAAAAACCATACCTCCATCATTACATGCACCCTACTTTGAAAAAACCGGCCTCGAGATACCCATAATGTATCCGTTATTCTCACCAAAAGCAAAAACAGAGTCATCAATGTGACGACACTCACAACTCAAACCATGAATACTCATACACCGCCCACACAACCACATTTTGAGAACGGTCAAAACCTCCACAAACTCCACAAAAACATCAAGGTCTCCTTCAAGAATGCTTCTAACCTCATCCTTACGATCAACCGCAAACAAGTGTAGCCTTTTCAAATGACTTGTCAAACAAGAGAAATCTCTACTTCCTTCTCTACCACTACACCCATGAAAAAAAACTAAGCGGACAACGGAGAAAACCATCACCACCCTCCGTCGTCATTTAAAAAGCGCACCTTTTTCCTTTTTTCTTTTTTTTCTTTTTTTTTTAACACCCTCTTGTCACCGCTAGTTAAAACACAAAGCTTCTATCCCTCCGGCAAGGCTTGACCCTAACCGAGACCGAGTCTTAAACTACCCGGACCTTCAAGTGAGTTTTCCAGCCGTCAAACCTGGGCCGAAATCCGCCCCTGGAATCGTATTCTTCTCTGCCCAAACTTATTCCAAACGAACCGAAAGTCACCAGCCGTAGCCGCCCTATACTTGTTCGCAGAACTCAGCCTGGATTGGTTACACCCTAAACCTGTACGCTTTGACTCGCCGCCTGTAGTCACTTTCAAGTCCCGAATCGCTACAACCTCCTAATCAAAGAAAACGAGCCCTAACCGCCGCAGGATCCTGCACCTCTGAAGGAGAAAGAAGCCCTAATTCCTTTGATTTTTTTAATGTCCCAGATTGAGCTTCATTACTGGATTAGTTGAGGACCATAATTCATATGACGACTAATCCCTTTCATATTCTTTCTCCTTTTTGCAAGTTGGGATTCAGGTTGAGATACCATCTAGATCGATTCCCTTTGTGAAATTCCACTTGCTCTTTTTTTTCATGAATAGCTGGAAGCTTGTAGTGTTAGAAATTTGAATTTACGTTTAGAAGTGGAAGCGTGGAATTGTTAATTGAGATTATCTTGAATTCCTTGTAATAATTTGCTGTACTTAACAAGCATCCTATGATTGTGGACTATATATATTTGCTTAGTAATAGTGTTATCTTTCAATATTATTGAAAGATGGTGAAATAAAGATTGAGGTTTCTTATTGAACAAGAGGATGCACTTCAATTCATCTCCATTAATAAGTAATAACATCACTTATGACCAAAGTATCTATCCCAGTTTACAACGTCAAAAAATTGATAATCTCATATTAACCCGTTAGATTATTCAGTGGTTAACGCCTGATGAGTCAATTAAAATTATTTTTCTGTTTTTTTATGCTTTGTTCTATTTGATAATATTGAAGGGAAGAAAATAAGTTGTTTAATTCAAATTTTCTAGCACCTTAATTTGTCAAGTGATTGAGAAACATCAAAGTTTTATGTTCTCTTTGATGGACTGATAACATTTTTACAACAAACTCAATAAATATATCATGTTTAGTATCATGGAAAAGAATCTTTCATTCTATTTCTTTGCATCTACATCAAAAGCAATTTCAGTAATGGTGTTATTTTCATGTTATGTTAGGTAAAACGCACATTAGGACAGTTTACACCGATAAAATGGGACAAGGATGAGTGACACCCACTGCTCGGCTCGTATAACATCCCTGTCTTCAACACTATGATTCCCAGTTAATCCGGATTAGGCAACCGGGTGTCCTCTATGTTGTCCAAACAGTGTAAATTTGTTGTTGATTGCAATTAGTTGTACTAATCTATTACTACTTGACGTATCTTATTTAACACCTATTTAACACCATGGTTACAGGTGTTCCGTGTAAAATAGATGTATAGTGTTTTTCTTTACTCTTGTAGGGGCTTTTCGTCATGGAACACTAATTTTCTTAGATTCACAATTCATATATTCAGATCCTTAATGTCAAAAAGAACTTCTATGTGATACATCACTTAAAGAATCTATTTATCTTATCTTATCTTATCTTATATATATTAAAGCGGACACACTTTTTGTCACGTGTCGCCGTCAGGATTTTCTGTCCGCAAAAACTTTTTTTAATTTCAGAATTTTAATTTATTTGTTTAAAATCAGTATTTATTTTAAATTAATTGTGACCCTTTTTACGTTTGTTTTTTAATCAAGATTTAGAATCAGAAAATTAAAACAAAAAATATTTTAATTTTGAATTTTTGTTTTTTTAATTTCAGAATTTTAATTTATTTGTTTAAAATCAGTATTTATTTTAAATCAATTGTGACCCCTTTTATGTTTGTTTTTTAATCAAGATTTAGAATCAGAAAATTAAACAAAAAATACTTTAATTTTGAATTTTTGAAAATTAAAATAAAAAATATTTTAATTTCGAATTTTTGTAAGTAAAATATAAATAATAATAGGTTGATCTCTATCCAAATCTTAACCATACTTATTTTCTTAACTTTTAATTAATATAAATTTGAGTATCTTTTATATATATATTATCTTATATTATCGCCGCCGAGATTAACGTCAGCAAAAAAAATTAAATTCAGAATTTTAGTTTATTTATTTAAAATTAGTATTTATCAATTGTGATCCTTTACGTTAGTTTTTAAATCGGATTTTTTCATCCAAAATGAAAATGAAAATCATATCACGTAACTGAAGTAAGCTGGTAGCCAATAAATCGGTAAAATTAGTGACTATCTTAAAATAAGTTAAAAAATAGATTAACAGATGTAGTCATTTAAGCGGATAAGAATATTGTTTTTGCTAGGAATTTAGATTCGATTATATCTTATTTGTTAAAGATATTTGATTCAGTTTAGATTTGAAAAACAAATTTAAGACTTACGAAGAAAGCTTTTGTTTGTATCTAACTACTAACCCTAAAATCTCGTGCATCTCATAATTATCAATATCTATAAATTCATCCACTTTTTTTAAGGTCATTGTCCAACCATTCTTCTTCTTATCCCTCTTGAATCCTCTTTGCTTTCAACTTCTTTGATTTATTTATTTTAGTCTCATCTTTTCTATTTGTTTTATTTGTTATAATGTCAGGAAGAAAGATCATCAAGAGACTTTTATGGATGAATGATAACAAAAACAGAAATAAGTAAGGAAGAAGTAGAAGAAACATATGAAGAAAGCTTACATGTTAGATGTTAGAACTCATGAGCCATGTCGATTGTCAATCTAAGGTGAACGTACTGTCAATCCCCGCTCGACGTGTTTGCCGTCGACAAATAGCCGAATCTCTTTACTGATGTCATCACGTGGATTCAACTTGACCAGTTTTATTTACAAGTCGCGCATCGGAGTTGTGACTTTGCCGGCCTTCCTTTTTTTTTTTGTAATTGGGTGAGATTAACCTTCACCTACGTTTCTTTAATTTATATCTGATTTCTTCACTTGGTTTGTATCGAAGGCTTACAACATTTTGGAAGAATGTGAAGGGTAGGTGACATGACATTTGATCTTAATAAGAAAGCTGAAAATGGTGAGGGTTTTGAAATCACATGAAGATGTGATGAATTGTCTCCGTTGATGAATTAACATGCAAATTTTATATGTGATTATTTTATTTCACTAATTTAACATATAATAAATTTAATTTTGAAAATTGTTGTCTTGTGCAGCTGCGAAGCTTCACGTTTGTGATGCTGAATTAATTTATGTAACCTTTAGAATATGTCTCCACATATACTAACATGTCTCTATTTGAAGGATATTTTAAATTGATCATAATATCCACATAAGAAGTTGGCCTCACACAAACTTCAGCCCACCCGAATTTGTTGCAGAGAGCTAGACAATGAACATATGGAACCAATTGCTGTTGTTGCTTGATGATGATCTTCCAGGTTCGTGGGTTGATCCTTTGCCATTTTATACGTCGGCCATCCCAGCGAGCTACCTTTATATACAACGGTTGAACCATGTTCGAGTTTTTAGATGAAAACTGATGTCAGCGGTTGCAGACTGATCGTGGACAGAAAACGTTGTATATTTGAATACTTATACAATTGAGACCGATGCATAGAATTTGTTGAATTTTAATCATGTATCATTTGAAATTGGTTTTGTTGTTTTGCAATATAGAAAAAATCTAGATTTAGGCGTAATTGTCAAAACAATTTTATTATATAAAAAAATATATCTACGACGTTTTTTTTCAAAGTATAATAATAAAAGTAATATTTCAATTATTTATAATAAAGTATAACTGTTTACGATTTTTCAAAATTCAATCCCGCACAAGGTGTTGGGAGCCCTTCTTTGCGACGTGTCAACACCAGATTTAACGCAACATAAAAAAAATATTTTAAAAAGTTATTTATTTTAAGTTGTTAATATAAATTACAATCAAAGCCCAACAAAATCTTTTTAAAAATTTATTTATCTAGATTATTAAAAAATGGGTTTACATAATCGGATTTTTTATTAAAAATTATTATTTATTATTATTATTATTATTATAAGTTGTTAATCTTATATATATTATAGGAGTAACACTCCTTGCCACGTGTCACGTAGAAAAATACTCACTGCCACGTGTCATTTTAGTATTTAACCACAGCCCACCAAAATATTAATTAAGTTTATTCATTAAAAAATTATTTAACGAAATATTAAAATCAAATCTTAATTAAATTCATCCCTTCCAATCACCTTTTTTGTTATTTGAGATATGCTACCAATGTACTATTTCTATTAATATATGAATTAGTATAATAAAGGGGAGAAAAATCAAAATATAAATTATTATACGGGTAGATATTTTATTAATGTATTATATAATATTATAGGTAAAGTGTACAAATACTTACTTCTTATTATCTACTCTATCTAATTACAAAAAAATAGTTTATATATAATCCCTTAAAGAAAATATAATAACAAATAATATTTTTATCAAAATCCCGTGCAAGACACGGGTAATACACTAGTATATATTATAGGAGTAGCACTCATTGCCACGTGTCACGCAGAAAAATACTCACTGCCACGTGTCATTTTAACATTTAACCACAGTCCACCAAAATATTAATTAAGTTTATTCATTACAAAATTATTTAACGAAATATTAAAATCAAATCTTAATTAAATTCATCCATTTCAATCACTTCTTTATTACCTGATATATGTATAACAAATTATAATCACATCCATAACAAATTTTAGCAAAAACAAAAAAAATTTAATTAAATTCACTTTTAACGATGAAATTTCCATCCCTTCCAATCACCTTTTTTGTTACCTGAGATTGTGATATTTCTTAAATTAATTTATATATAACAATTAATTTAATACCATATGCTACGAATGTACTATTTCTATTAATATATGAATCAGTATAATAAGGGGGGGAAAATCAAAATATAAATTATTATACTGTTAGATATTTTATTAATGTATTATAATATTTATTGGTTATTATCTACTCTATTTAATGACAAAAAAATAGTTTATATATAATCTCTCAAAGAAATATAATAACAAATAATATTTTTTATCAAAATCTCGTGCAAGGCACGGGGAATACACTAGTCTTATCTTATAAGTATTAAAGGACAGCTCTTCCTTACCACGTGTCAACACCAGAATTAACGCAGCCTAAAAAAATCTTTTAAAAAGTTAATTACTAACTTAAATCAAAATTTGTTAATATAAATCATTATCGGAGCCTTTTTTTATAAATGGGATAATTACTAACTTAATATCTAACGAAATCTTAATTAATAAAAGATAATTATCTAGATTATTAAGTTGCCAATGTTGTTATTATTATTATTATTATTATTATTATTATTATTATATATGTTAGATTAAATTGATTATATATTCACCTTACAATTTGAACAATAAAAATATCTGATATTCGCCAATATCAAAACTGCTACTTCATGTATTGTTGAATGATTATCACAATCTTCATATATTTCTATTGGTTCCATTAGTTATTAAGATCTTAATAATATATATATATATATATATAAAATTGATATGTCTAATTAATATGTTAGTTATTAGATTTAATTAAACATTTATCCTTAAAATTCGAAAGAAAATCATAATATCTTGCATGATAAACGCTTATTGATTCTCCGTCTCTTTATCTTTCAAAAGATATGAACTAAGTGTTAACAATTTATTAAAACACAATCCACGCAAGGGTTTACAGATTGATGATGTGGCGCTCTAAGGTTTCAGGATTTCAACCAAATCACCATATATTGCTAAATTGTCACTCTCTAAAAATATTTTTTTTAAAACCTGGTTCTTAATTATTAAAATTGTTAAATTTAAAGACCGGATTCTTAAAATTTTTATTTGTCAATTTTTAATTTTTAATTAACAACTAAATATTTTAAAATTCAAAACCCCATATATTATAAATACCCGTGCAAGGTACGGGATCTAAACTAGTGAGTACTTATATGCGATACATACCTCCCTTACTACTCCTTTTCCTAAATATATTTCTCAGTTTTTAATTTTTGATTCCTAGTTCCTTATCTATTTTCTTGACTTTGCTATTCAATTTAACAAAGTCAAATACATATTTTTTTGGTACAATATTTTTCTTCTTCTCATAACTATCTATAAATCATTTGTTATCTCCAACTTTTTATGAAAAATTGGACCATATTTTCATACATTTTGCTATCCCACATATATTATCAAGTAGGACTAACAGTATAAATAAAATTTCTTTAACTTTTTATTGTCCCACATCAGTTATCAAATACGATTGATATTTTAAAAACTTGTATAAAATAAGTTTTCTTCATACATGTTATGTGGTCGTTGATCTAATGTTATGTGGGTCATTGATCTACAAATCTATTGTTACGTGGGTCGTTTTACATATAATTTTACCACTTATAATTAATATATATATATATATAAATATATTATATCACGAACAAAAAAATACTCGCAAATAACATGTATACATATGGAAGCAACAAAATAAAACCACAAAGAGAATGAAAGATGATGGAGTGAAGAAAAAAGAGAATGATTGCAAATAACAGGTATATTGATGGAAAAAACAAAATAAATCGAAGATAACAAAATAATTAAAAAAAAAAGGAAATACGACGATACAGATCTTTATGTATGTAGATTGTATCATTATCTGCTCAGCAACATGCATGACAAAATGAAGCTAATTAGTGAATTTAATAAGTAAACCGTTAAAGGTAGAAGCTGAACCTTGTGTTCTAAAGCTGAACCTTTGGGTTCTTGTTTTCGATTTTTATGTCATTTTATACCTCTACAATGCTCATGTTTATCTGATAAACTAAATAATAGGGCTGATTCTATAGGCGGTGCATAAGATCCTCTTGAACATGATCCCTAAAATTTTGGGACCCAATGTGTAGAAAGAATTGAATATATATTACAAAGATCATGATTAGTCTAGATTGTAAGGTCTCACTCTTTTTCTTGTTTTTATTCTATGTTCGAGCCTCACTCATCACTTTTTATTTTTCATTTTACTTGTAAAACCCTACTTTTGAATTTTTTTTGGTTTTCCAAATCAAATTATAAACGATTATTTTCATGGATTAAAAAAATGTAAATGTCATAATTAATATGCGTGGTTTCTAAACGTACCGGTGGAAATTGCTATTTGACACTGTAACTACGCACTTCGCGTGCGTAGTTGATATCTCACTCAACTATGCACTTGGGGTGCGTAGTAGTTAATATTACAAAAAAAATTACTTCTACTACGCACGCCAAGTGCGTAGTTCAATTTTTTCAAATTTTTTTATCTTTTCTCGGACTCCAACTACGCATCCCATATGCGTAGTTGGAAACCGGTCAACTACGCACGCGAAGTGCGTACTTACGGTGACAAATAGTGATTTTTGCCGGTACGTATAATAATCCCCTTAATATGTATACATAAATTATTTTTTTCACTCTTTAAGAGGCCTACTCTTATTTTTTAAGTAGGACCCCGAAAATCATTGAGATGGTCTTGAAAAAATTGATCAGTATGCAAATGAAGAATAATCTGATACTAATTTGCAAGTAACACATAAACAAAAATAAAAACAAGGAGCAAATATAACCTTTTTTTTGCCTAAAGCCATATTTGATAACTACCAAGTACATCTCAAAGAATACCTTCTACCATAGTTATCGTTCCACTCACCATCACCAAATACATTATCCATGCCCGCATTACCAACATTAATCATAACTACTCCTTTCTTTCATCCTTCATCTATGCTGCCAATGTTGACGATGCTCGTCTCCTGCTTTGGCAAAGTCTCCCTGCACTTAGCGCAAACACTATTGAGCCTTGGGCGATTCTTGGTGATTTCAATGCCATCCGATCGCCTGAAGAGAAATTGAACGAGACACTTGGCCACCCCACTTCAATTAACCCTGATCTTGACACTCACCTTAAACGTTCTTCTCTCCTAGATCACCCCTTCTCTGGATGCTTTTATACATGGAACCATAAACATACTAATGGCCTCAGAACCTGGTGCAAGCTTGATAGAATACTAATCAACCCCTCTTGGACCACTACTTTCCCATTGTCCACTACCATATATTTCCCAACCCGGACATCTTTGATCACCCCCCCCCCCCCTATTCTCAACACCACCTCACCCAAAACACCTCTCAAAAAGCCTTTTCGGTTCAACAACGCTTGGTCCCTCCATAATCAATTTCTGCCCATTGTCACCGATGTCTGGAACGCTAATTTTGACGGTCATCACCTGTTCAGACTTGTCTCCAAACTTAAGATGTTTAAACACATACTCAAACGCTTCAAGAGTGTCTCTCTAGAAGACCTCTCTACAACAGTTTCCGAGAAGCGTGATTCAGACCTTATCCAAAGCAACCTTCATCTCAACCATGGAATTACATCCCTTCTTGCGGAGGAAGCCAGCACTATCAGAGAGCTCACTCTCCTCGTTGATACCATGAACTCGACTTCCTCCTAGCTGGCCAAATTGGACTGGATCAAATATTCTAATCAATGCAGTTCCTACTTTTTCAAGCGTATCAAGCAACGCAGAGGTTCTTCGAGAATATGCTCCATCTTGGACGACCATGGGCGCACCCTCACTTATCACCATGACATCGCATCCACACTCCTTGATCACTTTACCATGCTCCTTAGATCTAATGCAAACACCACCACCTTCAAACCTCACTACTTCTCTATTAGGCCCCTAATTGGCTCTAGCGATAACCTCGCTCTTTGTAGTCCGATCTCAAATGATGAAATTAAAATTGCTCTCTTTGATTTTGGCAACAATAAAGCCCTTGGACCCAATGGGTTCAACTTATTCTTCTTCAAGCAAACCTAGGATATTACTGGAACCGATATCGCCCTGGTTGTTAATGACTTCTTCTCAACCAGGAAACTCCTACGACAAATCAACCACTCCGCAATTTCTCTCATTCCCAAAAACCCCAACCCCACCACTACGCACCACTACCGTCCAATCTCATGTTGCTCCACCATTTATAAGATCATTGCCAAGATCATCTTCAAGAGGCTGAAAACTATTCCACTGACCATTATTGGACCTCAACAGGGGGCTTTCATTGCTGGACGCATCCGTCACAACACCCTCCTTAGCCACGAGCTCCTTAAGCAGTATTCTCGCTCCAATATGTCTCCTAGATGCACTCTGAAAGTTGATCTCATGAAGGCATTCAATGACGTATGCCATACGTTCCTGCTCTCCCTCCTCAAAGGGCTTGGCTTCTGTCATACCTTCGTTTCCTGGATTGAAGCTTGCATTACCACTGTCCATTACTATTAACATCAATGGAGTTTACGAAGGATTCTTTAAAGGCAAACGAGGTTTAAGACAAGGTTCCCACTCTCCCCCTACCTCTTCACCATCGTTATGGAATACCTATCACGTATCATCAAATCTAATACTTCAAACCCAAACTTCAACCACCACCCTAAGTGCTCTAGAAACCTCATCACTCACCTCACTTTCACCGATGACATTCTCCTCTTGTATCGTGAAGACTCTATCTCTGTGTAAATCCTCAAGGATGCTTTTGATGAATTTGGTATGCTCTCTGGCCTTCAAACCAGTTGGGATAAGTCCTCTATTTTCTTTGGCGGGATCACTGCTAATGAGCAAAGCACCATTGCTGACTCTGTTGGCTTCTATATCGGCCGGTTACCCATGACCTACCTCGGCCTGCCTTTGGGCTCTAAGTGACTCAAGCTCTCGGATTTCCACCCTCTTTTTCTCAAAATCACTACAAAAATCGATTCCTGGTATGCTAAGCATCTCTCTTATGCTGGTAGACTCCAAATTATTCAGTCCATTCTTTACGGCATCCAAAATTATTGGAGCAACGTCTTCCTATGTCCGAAGTATGTTGCTAAGAAAATCTAGAGTCTCATGCGCTCTTTCCTTTGGTCCGGATCTTCAATTGGAAAAAGAAACCTTGTTGCTTCGGACTCTCTTTGATGATCCCGTAAAGAAGGAGGATTGGGCCTTAAGGAAATCCTTTCCTGGAATAAAACCTGCCTTTCTAAACTCATCTTCGAACTCCACAATAACCCAGCTGACAGTCTATGGATGCAATGGGTAAATTCGTACCCGCTCAGAAACCACTCTATTTGGAACACCCCTATCACTTCTTCTCACTCTTGGATCTGACGTTTCATCCTCCAAACACGCGACACTCTTCTTAGGTCAGACCCAACCAAATATCTTCGCAATCATGTCTAATCCTAACAACTCCTTCAACCCGTCTAGTACGTACAACCTGCTTCGACCTCCAGGACCTACCATCAGCTGAAATTCTGCTATTTGGGGCCAACTCAACTCCCCGAGGTGTAGTTTCACCAACTGGCTCACAGCTTGCGGTAATCTCCCTACAAACAACACCCGTCATATATGGGACGCTTCTCTCTCCAACCTTTACCCTAGATGCAACAATGCAGAAGAAACTACCGAACACTTGCTCTTTCAGTGCCCTACTTCTGCTTACATTCTTGAGAATATCCTTAGGTGGCTCCATGTATCCCATAGTTACAACTCTCTCCAAGGGTGGCTTGATTGGATCTCCAACACCAATTTAAAAACTGCTTCAAGATGCAAATCACTTCCGCCACCTTTCCTGCGTTCATCTACTTCGTTTGGAAATCAAGGAACGATCTCATCTTCAATGACCTCAATTTTAATGTTCCCGCTACCACTCTCATAATCATTTCCCATGTCAAGTTGTCCACCAATGTCAAACGGACTTGCACCACCACCACCGGCACCACCAACAAAACCCTACATTGGTTATCCTTTCTCGGCATCACTGACTTTAACTGATGCTCCCTCTGTGTTCTCCTTAGCAATATTTACCCCTCCCTCTTCTTGTATTTCTTTCTTTATAAACTCCCTCTGTATAACTCTCTCTTTTCTTCATTCTTTAACACTTAACAATTAGTTCAAAAAGAAAAAAGAATACGTGCACAAGAGCATGCTCCATAGTATTGTCAATTTAACGTAAATAATGAGAAGTTAACAAATGACATGAATATAAAGCATTAAACAACTAAAAGTATATACTACCTATAGGTAAGACTTGTACTTATGCCAAAGCTTTGAATAGAGTTAGATATCTTGTGGCTTCAGAAATATCTTAAGGAGAATCCCAATCTGAGTGCCTATTGTTCTCAACTTCATTTTGGTGTGTTGGGAATCATGGTGTTTGACATGTATTTACCTCTATAATTACTATTAAATCCTCAACTTTCTTCTAAGATCTTCTCTATTTTGTTAAATTCCGTAATTGTTAGGGTTCCGTTTCAATGTTCAAGAGGTTGTGCCGGAAGCCAGAAGGCCTTTGATTCTCAAAATGGTCCATGATCAGACAACTCTGAGCCTCGGTGTCAATTTCAAGTCAGAATTGAGTTTAATCTTTATCTAATTTCGTTTCATCCTTTTATAAAAATTTTATTTGTTGTGTTAATTTGGTGACAGGTCTCCGATTTGATTTCGAGCTAATAATCATGAAATGAAATTGTGAAATAGGAAAATTGAATTTGGTGGGTCTATATTGTTTTGGTTTCACCGTCGTATGTATGAGATTGCGTAGGTAGCAAGTCAACCAAAACATAGCCTTTTTCTTAACATTTTGTTTTCTTGTGCCCTCAATTGTCGCTTACAAATACAACTGTTGTTTAGACTTGTACTCAAATGAGACAAAACTTACTTTTAAAATTATTTCTAATCAACGACGCCATGGACCATGGTGAAACCGATTCCTAGTATAGTCTTTATAATATCAACATAGTCTAAACAATTTTGATGTTGTGTTTCTCCGACTCTCCCTCTCCCACTAAGATCACTTAACTTAAAATTGAATCGATATGTAAATACAAGGACAATTTCTTATTAAATTGGTATTTTAAATGATTGACTCATCTATTTGCTGCTACTTATATATGTTATCCAACTTCTCCAAAGCCTTTTTAGTCGAATTAATACATGTGGTGTCAAGTACGGATCTAGAGATGGTTATTTTTATTTTTTTGATACATTACGGTAAGCAATTAGGACGGACTATCTCCTCGAGACCTTCCTCCCTAGGACATCCGACCGGATGAGATCCTCCACCAAAGACATGGAAGATAACACAAGCTTATTCGACTCATGACCAAGTCCCGCCAGCTTGTCAGCCACCAAATTCACCTCACGAAAGACATAACGAATCTGAACCTGATCAAAAAAACAAAGATATTAGTAATACCAGACAGGATTAGATCAAGTTCCCATGGAGGTTTCCAAATGTGTTTAATGGAATTGATAATTGTTAGGTTATTCCCTTCAATTTCAATTCGGTTCACATTGAGATCACAAGCCCTTAAAAGACTCCCTTTGAGCGCGCATGCTTCAGCATGAAGGACCGATGTGGAGCCACAAAGTCCAAAGCCCATAAAAACAGTCTCAACATACTGATCTCTAATAATATATCGAAATGCAGAATTACCCGAGTCGCGTTTAGATCCATCAAAGTTATTGTTCTAATCCACCCTAATTTTTAAGAATATGTATATAAATAAAAGTTATTGTTTATTGAAAAAATGTGCACAATGGTTGTTTGTAATTTTAAAGGTTTACCCATTCTTTTAATAATTTTCTTTTAAAGATTTTACGATTATATATATAATTTATTAAATTAGTAATTTATTTAATTATGCCCTATTTTTCTTGAAATTTACCATTTTATATGTATATAAACTAGGGTTGGGCATGTGACGGGAGGGATTAAGGTCATCCCACGTCCCACCCCGGCCTAAATATATGGGACGAGATCGGGACGGGTCTTGATTTTTTTTACTAAAAAATATTGGGTCCTATCCTTGTTGGGACCGAGATGGGATGGGACGGGATGGGACGAATCCAGCATGATCTATGTAAAATTTGTTTTCGCCTTTTCTGTTAAAAATTAATAATTTATGAAAGCAAATATTCGTTAATATCCTTAAAACGAAAGACATCACAATATAATGTCGCAACAAGGTTTACAAAACATCATTAACTTGTCAAGTCTAAACATCCAAAATCAAATATAAGAACAAAATTACATGATCACTACTCCTTTGGCAATACGGCAATTGAGTTCACTTTTATTTTGTCCTTTGTAGATCGATTCGGATAGTTATTAATTTTATAGGAACAAAATAACATAATGATAAATATATGTGGGATGGGACGGGCCTTGTGGGATGAGGAAGGTAAGGCCCATATCTTGTCCCGCTATATTTTTGGTGGGACGGGATGGGATTATAAACTTTTGGATAAAAAACCATCGGGATCGGGAGATTTGAGGGATTTGTGCCCAACCCTAATATAAACCTTTTATTTTTTCTATATTACAATTATTACGATTATATATATATAATTATTTAAATTATAACTTAGACTATCTAAAAGTTTAATCATAAATCCGTCCCTTTCTGGTGTTGGCATTTGCGGTTTCCTCATGCAACAAAAACACCTCCATCGCCTACTTCATCGAGAAACTCAATGATGATGAGTTCAAGTACTCCACTTATGACAAGGAGCTTGATCAATGTCCTCAAGATTTGCAACACAATCTTTGGCATAAGGAGTTCATCATCCACATAGATAACTAGGCCTTCAAACATCTACGGGATAGGACAAACTCAATCAACACCACACTCATTAGATAGAGTTCATCGAAACCTTTCCGTATATCATCAATTACAAAGAAAGAAAGGGCAATGTCGTGACAAACGCAATGTCCTAGAGGTACACTCTCATTACGTCACGTGATCCTAAGCTTATTGATTTTTTGTGCTTATTACAGAACGACGAACCCACTTTGACGACATTTATTATTCTTCTTTTATCCATTTTATTTGGGATGGACTTTCATCCCATACACTTGGACATTTTTGTGTTTATAGTTATCTAATAGGGACAAATTTGTCTTTCGTTAAGACAGGATTAGGTAGGTGGATAAGATATATATTATCTTATTAGAAGATAGATCTAGGAAGTTAGGTTAATTGTTCTCCCTATAAATAAGGCGTTCAACCATTAGCTTTTATCATCTTATTTTCTTCAATTTACGAGTACAATTCTATCTCCAGCGTTTTTCCCTAAGGCCGATCGGCCCTACTGTACGTCACCGATTGACTGGCTCGTTTTTTAGTTTTCATAAAGCATTTGAGTTTTGTTCAGGTATATATGACTAGTTCTTATCTTTTCTAGGATTTGGGGAGCCCAACTACATTGATCTATGATGTTGAATTGATTTCATGCATTAGATGTATGTCTATATGAGTTATGTTAGTTATTGGATTACTTCTTGCAATATGCGAGAACTAAGTTTGGAATCTTAATTTATTACATGGTCTTCAAGGTGTTGGTGGCAAAATGCGATAGCCGAGTTACTCATACCTCCATGTTAAGTTCAATGTAAACAATAGGCACCGTCTTGCGTATGTGACAATCAACTATGGTGACAACCCTTTGATGTCAAGCAACGATCTAACCGCGTGACAATTAGACTAAGTTATCTCCAGTATAACTACACTTACATTCAATCATGGAATTTTCAATTGAGTTTTATCTTATATGCATGTTGTGTTGATCTGAACTTTGATATTGTTTTATTGATTACCTTACCATTCTATATTCTTTGACATTCGAATTGTTTGGTTTCGAATCTTATAAAGATACAAATTTTAATCTTTTTTTTTCTCTTACTATTTTTCGTGGTTTTCCGAAGAGGTCGATAGACATTGCCCCTTAAGGCTAACCGGTCTTACTGAGGTATTTCGCCATGTTCACAACGATTTCGTTTCTAGTTAATTCCATATTTATTTCTGATCAAAGTTTGCAACTTTGGTTAATCGACTCTACTGAGGCCGATCAGCCATACTGGCTTCCTGCTTTCAAATTCCTTCGTTTACTTTATGCATGTATTCAGTCATTATTTATTTTAGTTTCTTAATTAATTTGTTAAAGCGATACATCGTCTTCCTTGTGTTCGATCTTGACTCCTTATGTATGAACTTGATTACCCAGAACTAACCCAATCATACGAATCGGATTTGGGAATGAGCGGAAGATGCGAGACGCTATTTCCTTAATTCTAAAATCGCCCGTATTACGCCCTATTACGAAGGAATTTTGATCGATTCATAATCCCAAGATACAATTGTCCTTTGCTTCAAAGGACATAACCAGCTTTGAAAGCCTACGAGAATCTTTAGTGGAGTACTCTCAATTTCGGAATTTTGGACAGGGGAGGAGAGAGAAGAGAGCAGTAGAGGGTTAACTACATGTGTGCGAACCAAGACCGGACCGGACCGCACCACGCCTCGACTTGGTGCACGCACGTGCATGGTCTAGCAACCGCACGTCTCTCCAGAGACTTAGTTAACCATAATATGCTTATTCTTATATATATGGTGTCTCATCAATCTCCACATTGTCGATGTGGGACAAGCTCCTCCATAACTAATATCTCAAGGTGCGTTTAATACACTCATCTTTGGGCATTAATTTCTCATTCATTTGGACATCATTTTATAAATATGAGTATATCAAATTATAGTACTCAGAATAACGAAGCTAGCTCTCTCATTTTCCGGCATTAATATTGGCCGGAGTCTAACGGAAATTGCTCGGAAAATCCTTTCGGCGCAAGTTCTTAAAATTGATTCCAACAATCCTTGCATGAATAGATTTGAATCTCAAACATGTTTTTTTTATTAAAATTATTTTTAAAAAAATAGAATGGACTTTTGAGAGTACAATTGAAGAATCACTATATATGGGTCGGTAATATTTTTCAACCTTGAACCTCCCGTAGTGAATAGCCATAAGAATTACTCGACTAGATGGTGAACATGATGTCTTAAACCACCGGACTTTGATGTAAACCAAGACAATAACTATCACACAATTTCATCTTCTCTACAAAACGATGTTCTCTTTGTTGTGTTTATTTTGGCCTGGAACAACCCTAGTCAAACCATGAGAAAACATGGAGAAAATCATCCTTCTAAAGAGTCTTCTAGACATGGTCTCTTGTCACACTCACAAGGTGATATGAAACCATTAGAAGCTTAGAGCTTAACCTCTATTTCAAGGATATGGAATCATTAAAAGCTTAAAGTTTAACCTCAATGACATATGGGGAAGCACTGACATCATCGAGGAACTGGGCAAAGACATATGTCTTCTAGTGAATACCTAGATTCTACTCAAGTTGGTTTTCCCTTTGAACCTACATCGTGAGATCTCCAGTTCATGTAGGTGGGGTTGGGCATCAAGCATCATATTTTGTAATAGGTTGTAAATGCATTCCTTTTGATAATTTTGCAACTTGGCCTCATGACAAACCCTTGGTAAATGGATCCACTAGGTTGTTTTGCTGATTTGACCTAATCTAACACAATCAAACTTGTCGAGAGTAGTTGTCTAATGATCTTATGTATCCGTCTAATGTGACGAAACTTGCCATTATACATACAATTTTATGAGCGAGATATAGATGATTGACTATCAAAAAATGGACACATATTGCTAAAACAGGTTTGTTCCATAGAAGAATATCTCCAAGGAAATTCTGAAGCCACTCTACTTCTTCAACTGTTTTATCAAAAACAGTGAACTTAAATTTCATCGTGGATCTGGCCAAGAGCGTTTGTTTGGAATATTTCCAAGATACCGCTTCTCCACCTAGTGTGAATACATATACACTAGGAATTTGGAGTTTCTTGAGTCAAAAATCCAGTTGGCATCATTGTATACTTCTAATACAACTAGATAGGTGTTGTAATGTAGTCCAAACTCTTTAGTATAACGTAGATAGTTCAAAACTCGAGTTATGTCTTTCTAGTGTTTATGTACTTGATTGCTCGTGTAGCGGCTAAGTACATTGATCGTGTGTGTCAAATCAGGTCAGGTACAGTTGGTTAAGTACATAGATAGACAATTACCCTTGTGTACTCCAATTGAGATATCACATCCCTTGAGTTCTTAGTCAGGTTAAAATTGGGGTCTATAGGACTCTTCATATTCCCACTAGAGTAGTTCTTGAATCTTGCAAGAATTGTCTCAATACAATGCGATTGATACATAATAAGTTTTGTAGCATGTCTAGTGATTCATCCCTAGTCTGACATATGTCAATCTTAACAAACTCATCTCAAACTTCCCACTAAGCATATACTTAGTTTTGTTGATCATGTCTTTCTTGTTGTCTATTATTAGCATGTTATCTACATATAGACACGGTATAATATAACCATTAGATGTGTCTTTGTAGTAGATATATTCATCGCATTCATTTATGTTGAATCCATTTAACATCATTACACTGTCAAATTTACCATGCCATTGTTTAGGTGCTTGTTTAAGTCCATATAAGAATTTGACTAGTCTACACACCTTAAGTTCATGTCCACGAACCACATACCCCTCGGGTTGTTTCATGTAAATCTCCTCTTCCAAATCTCCATTTGAAAAGACAATGTTACATCCATTTGGTGTATCTTTGGGTTTTTCAATGCTAATATGGCTATCAACATTCTTATTAGCGTTATTCTCATTACCGGAGAATATATGTGTCAAAGAAATGCAGGTCTTCTTTATGCCGGAATCCTTTCACTACAAGTCTAGCCTTGTGTCTATTAATGGAGCCATCGGTTTTCAACTTAGTTTGAAAATCCATTTTCTTCCAAGTGCTTTACACCTTACTGTTAGTCGACAAACTCCCATGTATGGTTTTACGTACATAATGGAGTTGATCTCACTTTTAACTTCTTTTTTCCATCCAGGTGCATCTGGTGTGGACATAACTTCTATATAAGTTTTTAGGTTCTTTCTCTAAAAGGAAAACCGTTATGACCCTTTCGGAGGTGCATATATATCCAATAAATATACAATCAACTGTTTTAGGTCCAATAGTGACCCTTTCGGAGGTGCAACTACCACTTTTTCCAAACACCCCTACACTTTGAGGTATTTGTACGTTGGTACTCTACCATGCCAAGGTTCATATGGTGCTATGCTTGTAACCTTGTGAGGTACATTGTTCAGGATGTAATTGGTGGTAACCAAAGCTTTCCCCCACGTGAACTGGGCTAATCCAGATTCTTGTTACATTGCAGTTAGCATTTCCTTTAGAGTTCGGTTCTTTTATTCTGCAACTCCATTGGATCTAGAGAGTAAGGAGCAATCGTTTGATGTATTATCCCATGTTCTCTATCAAACTCATTGAAGGGTTCATCGTACTCTCCTCCTTTGCGAAGATCAGTCTTGCTATGACACGCGTCAACCTTTTGCCCCACTTTGCCATATTTATGACACTTCTAGCAGCACGTTGTTACTAGTTACTTTTTTGAGCCTTAAGGTTGAAACTTGCACTTCCTCCCTTTACCATGCTCAGTCATACAACCCTTTTTAGCTCCTTGACCCTTCCTAGACAATGGTTTCCGGTTGGTTGAGTCCACCCTTAGTCTTGTCGTTAAGTCCTCGACTTTCATAGATTTCCTCTTGTTTTCAGATAGCTCTTGAAATCATTCCATGATGGTAAAAGTTTTTCGATGATAGACGCTACCCGAAACGTCTTACAAATTTTCATCCCTTAATTAGGATCTCATGCATTAGTAACCGACATGCCTCGGCTTGTTCCACGATAGGTTAGAATCCACCATTTTAAAGTCGTATAACTTCCCCACTACAAACTTCTTTGTACCTTCATCATCTGTCTTGTACTTAATTCCAACACCTTATACTATTGTGGGTCTTAAAAGTTATTTGCGATATTTGAGGTTCACACTTCAACCTTGATCAGTATATCGTTACATATGATATTTGCTTGAATTCTTCTTTCCAACTTAACCAATGTTTAGTAATGTTGGATCAAACTCCCAGACGAGTGCACAAAGCACATACAATTGATACAAATTTATTGTCAAACAATGCGCAACTAAATTTAGCTTGATGTCATCCGCACTTGTTTCATCCGATTAATCAACCAACTAGCCGATATTATGACCAAAGCTCTCTGTGTCCCTACACAGTTCACGTATCCATCGTCCAAGCTTAAAGTCATTCAGCACCCGCCTCTTGCTTGAGTGTAATTGGGGTTGGAATGCGGTGAGTTTAGGCGTAGACATAGATGAAGTGATGGTGAAGCAACTTCAATAAGAAAGAGGGCCCATATAGATAGAGAAGTTGAGTGGTGGGTCCCCTCCCCTCACTAGTCACTGCATTACATACATATCTCTTCCACCAAATTTTCCACACAAAAGCACTACCGGTTGTCAATCTTGACTCTTCCTTATACTAATTTGTTTTAATTCGGATTTTCTTTTTCACAAAAATGTAATTGTGATCGCATTTAGTGTTCGTACAGAGATATTTTGGATGAGTAGTTGAAAATTATTAGATTGCCAAGTGACTGATACACCACGTTATCTCTCACCAAGCCTTCTTCTTCAATACATAATCCTAATAAAAACTTAACATGTTTGAGGAGATATTAAAAAAGAAATGAATATTGGATTAGTGTTGGAGGTGAAGGGACAATGGGTATAACTAGCGTACTTGTTTGATATTTATATCTAAATATTAAATATAAATATTGATATAAAAAAAATTCATACCTATTATCTATTATAACATACTAAAATATAATGCACTTTGTTTACTTGTCGCATGCTAAAACTAGCGACCTCGATTTTTTTAATTTATTTACAATATTGTCACAAAATTTTAACGTATTTTTTCTTTTATAAAAGAATTTTCATTTAAAATAATAAACAATTCATCAAATTTACTTAAATTTAATTTTAAAAAAATTATTTATGTCAAAACAAAATAAAAGAAAACATATGTACTAAAAAATCAATATCTTAATAGAGTTCTTTAAAAATTAATCTTAATAATAATTAATTATCAAACAAAATAAATTAGTATTTTAACTGACTTTTTTACAAAATAAATATCATTAATTATAATAAGTAATAAATATAGAATAAAATTTGCAAATATAATACCATAAATTTTTTAATAAACAAACTCGCTTTTATATTTATTTTCATCGGTCATTCTTTTTGTCCAAAACACTTTCTCTCGAAAAAAATCCCGAATATTAATCTTATACTCATATCTCAATACTGATATCTAATATATTAATATCTAAATATGTATGTCCAAACCGGCGCTACAAGGATTATGTAATTCAATATGTGTTGCTACATTTTCGAATTGAGGCTAGAAATGCCTAAATATTAAGTTGCCAACTTGGATGGAGCCCATCGTTAACTGCCTATCCAAACACCATTTAATTCCCACCGACCGACAACAGGTAATTAATCAGCCCTAAGCCCCTAATCCATATTATTCATAAGAATTAGCTTCCAAGCAAAGCCAAGTCATAATCAATAATTACAGACACTTAACTTTACATATTAACTTTTAACTTTCTTGTTTACAAGCTATCATCAATGACTTGTACCTACTTGAAACTTGGCAGTGATCCAGATTAAATTCATTCGTCTGCAACCTACTGCTACTGCAAACAATTTTGCTCCTCACATGGCGGCTCTCACCACCGCAACTCTTATTATCATATTCATAGTATATCTTCACTTTGTACTCATCATCTGTGACACTGATACTGGAGATGGTAAGATATATATATATACTCCTTCATAATAATACACACTTGTTTATATATATATATATATATATATATATATATATATATATATATATATATATATATATATGCACCATTTTATATTGACTTTGGGATTCATGGCTAGCAACCGTGCTTCGATCACTCGTGGATCAGTGGCAATACACGCCGCCTAGCTGGGCGAAATCCGATGACCCGTGTGGTCACCCCTGGGAAGGAGTCACCTGCAATGGCTCTAGAGTCACTTCTCTGTAAGCTTCTTCATTTTTTATTTTTTATTTTTTTTTATTTTTTTTAATTTTATTGGTTTTCAGAAAATTGTCAACTATGGGGCTTCAAGGTAATCTGGGAGGTGATATTGGAGGACTCACAGAACTAAAGTCCCTGTGAGTTTCTTTCTTTCTTATGATTTTTGTATGGTTTTTTTTTTTAGATTAAATTTATGGTTGTGAATACTTTTCTTAGGGATCTTTCTTACAATAGAGGCCTTACTGGTACTATTTCTCCAGAGCTTGGTCTGCTTACTCAGCTCAACATTTTGTAAGATCCACCAACAAACACTTGTTTCTACATCATCTGTCTTTTATTAGTTAACAATCATGGATCTTCAAAAATTTAGGATCTTGGCGGGTTGCGGCTTCACTGGTAGCATTCCTGATGAACTAGGAAAACTCTCAGACCTCACCTTCTTGTAAGAAAAATTGAAGATTGAAAAAAAATTTAATCCTCTATAGATTACAACTCAATTTTCTGAATTAATTCTTAATCAGGGCGCTTAACTCCAACAAGTTGACTGGCAAAATTCCAGCTTCTCTTGGGAATCTTAAGAAGCTCTACTGGTTCGACTTAGCAGACAACCACTTGACAGGCTCAATACCTGTCTCAACCGCCTCTTCTCCGGGTTTGGACATGTTGTTACACGCGAAACACTTGTAAGATCCAAATCTTGCATTTCATCATCTTCTGTTCAGCAAGATCAAACTATGACTAATATGTGTTTTTCGTGTTTGCAGTCATTTTAACAAAAACCAGCTTTCTGGGACAATCCCACCGAGTCTGTTTAGTTCTCAGATGGTACTCATCCATGTGTAAGTCCAATGCAGACTTGAATTCGTATTCGTTCTAAGTGAACCTGTGGTATGATTTTGAATTGCCAATGCAGACTTTTCGACGGGAATCAGTTGTCTGGAACAATCCCAGACACCATAGGGCTTCTTAAGAATCTTGAGGTTCTGTGAGTATCCATCCAAAGATTCTTGCTTCTTCTCATTTTGAGGGATCAGTGTGTTAATATATTTGTTATTACAGACGACTTGACAGAAACCAGCTCTCTGGGAAAGTGCCGTCGAATATCAACAATCTAATCAACATTAATGAGCTGTGGGTATTTCATCCAGATATACACATTAGGATACTTTCATCATTCATTTTGATTGTATATGCTTTTGTTTACAGTAATTTGGGGCGCAACAAGTTGACAGGTCCATTGCCAAATCTAACAGGACTGAACTCACTTCAATACTTGTAAGTTATAACATTAACATGTCTATTCACTACATGCTATTTGGAACTCATGAAAATTTTCTTGAATAGGGACTTGAGTGATAATCAATTCGACGAATCAGATGCTCCAATTTGGTTCACAACCTTGAATTCGCTCACTACCATGTAAGATATTTGAGTAAACATGACAAAAGCCGTGAACCATTTGCGAATTTCTTTCATGGTTATATATATATTTGCAGTGTCATAGAGAATGGATCACTCCAAGGGTCTTTACCAGAAGAATTGTTCAGCTTTCCACAGCTGCAACAAGTGTAAGTCATTTCTTCTTTCTATGAGAGAGCGAAAGAGATATAATCAACCATTCTGTTATGAAGAGCTGTGTACTGTTGCAGGAAGTTGAAGAACAACAGGTTCAACGGGATGCTAAATATGGGCAACAGCATCAGCCAGCAGCTTGATCTTGTTGATCTTGAACACAATGACATCACTGCAGTCACACTAGGTTCCTCCTACAACAACACATTGATGTAAGAATATCTTGTCAATAAAAAATAAATAAATAAATAAGTAAAATGCTTTGAAGCTGACTTTAAAGTGCTACTTAACAGTTTGATGGACAATCCAATTTGCTCTCATGAATTGTCTGTTACAAACTACTGCCGTCTAGAGCAGCAGTTCAAGAAGCCTTACGCGACCAGCCTGGCAAGTTGTGGGAGCAAAACATGCCCGGAAGTAGACCAACAGAGGAGCCCACAGAGCTGTGAATGCTCCTATCCATACGAGGGAACACTGTATTTCCGTGGTCCTTCATTCAGGGATTTATCCAATGCAACCGTCTTCCATGCCCTGGAGATGGACCTATGGACAAAGCTAGAACTAACCCCAGGATCAGTCTCCCTTCAAGACCTAATATTCAACAATGATGACTACCTTCAAATGCACTTGGCACTCTTCCCATCCTCCCAAGTGTCATTCAACAGAACACAAGTGCAGAAGATTGGATTTGAATTGAGCAATCAGACCTACAAACCACCAAGTGGCTATGGCTTTGGACCTTACTACTTCATTGCAGATCCTTATATCTTCCCAGGTGACTAACTAACTGCCTCTACTATCATATCAAATAGCCAGTATGATATAATCATCCAAAGTAATATTTTTGTGATCCTGCTAGAAACAAATGGAAAATCATTGAGTCTACCCTTGATACTCGGTCTGTCGATTGGTGGTGTGCTTCTTGTCCTTGTTCTCGTGGGTGTTGGAGTTTACGCGGTTTGGCAGAAGAAACGAGCAGAGAAAGCAATTGGACTCAGCAAACCATTTGGTAATAACATGGTTTTAGTCACATGTCAAGTTCTTTGTGTTTTCATTTCCATTTGATACTTTTCATTGCTTTCCAGCTTCTTGGGCATCAAGTGGGCAAGACAGTGGTGGCGCTCCACAGTTAAAGGGCGCGAGATGGTTCGCCTATGATGAGCTAAAGAAATCCACCAGCAACTTTTCATCCAGAAATGAGATTGGAGCAGGAGGTTATGGCAAGGTACCACCCAATCCCAATACAGAAACTTAACAATGTTCTTTCACTTAGAATCACATTACATTCCACAATAGGTATATAAAGGAATACTACCAGACGGGCAGCTAGTGGCAATCAAGAGAGCGAAGCAGGGATCAATGCAGGGTGGGCTAGAGTTCAAGACAGAGATAGAGCTTCTCTCACGGGTTCACCACAAGAATCTAGTTGGCTTACTCGGTTTCTGCTTTGAGCAAGGAGAGCAAATGCTGGTGTATGAGTATATGCCAAATGGATCTGTCCGAGATAGCCTGATGGGCAAATCAGGGATCCATTTGGATTGGAAGAAGAGGCTTCGTGTTGCTTTGGGTTCAGCCAGAGGTTTAGTTTATCTTCATGAGTTGGCTAACCCTCCTATTATCCACAGGGATATCAAATCCACTAATATCCTCTTGGATGACAACTTGAATGCTAAGGTTGCGGATTTTGGATTATCTAAGCTCGTCTCTGATGGTTCAAAAAGCCATGTTTCAACTCAAGTCAAGGGAACACTGGTAATTATATGTTCTATGTACAGGCTTCATTGATTATCGTTTCAAAAATTGATCAATTTACATGTTTTCTCAGGGCTATCTGGATCCAGAATACTACCTAACACAACAACTATCAGAAAAGAGTGATGTATACAGCTTTGGAGTAGTAATGCTAGAGTTGCTTACCGCAAAATTACCAATTGAGAAGGGGAAGTACGTGGTGAGAGAGATCAAAAACGGATTCGACAAATCCGACCCGGATCTATGCGGCTTACGAGGGATGTTGGACCCGGCCATCAGCAGCAGCGCCACGGGGATCCCAGGGCTGGCCTGCTATGTAGATCTGGCGATGCGCTGCGTCGAGGAGTCGGCCGCGCAACGACCGACCATGGGGGAGGTCGTCAAGGCGATCGAAGCTATGCTGCAGCTCGACGTCGGGATCCCGACTAACTCAACAGCGTCCGCTGCATCGTCAATTACAGACTTCGGCGCCGGCAAAGGCGCCAGGCATCCTTACCAAAATGAGACCCTGGCCGGGAAGAAAGACGGCGCTAGCAGCGAGAGCGGCGACGCCTTCGAGTATAGCGGTGGTTATACGGTCTCATCGCATGTTGAACCAAAATAGTTCATCGGTTGATCTTCTTAGAAAGTTAGATTTCGAATCGGAAAGATGATGTGCTTGTAAGTTGTAACTAGTAAGTCGACTATTTGTATTAATCGTTGGGATGTCATATATATGCGTTTACAATTGAATTTTAAATTCATTCATTCATAAATCTAATCGATCATGAATGGACAATTTCCACGCCCCGTCCTGGCCTATTTGTTCATCAACAACACTATAATGGCTGTACTTTGGTGTTGAAACTTGAAACCAAAGATCGATGGCGTGTTTTCAAAGCAAGATGAAAGCAATCATGATATTACAAATCATAAGCGCCCACATTATGTGTGTGATTATGATTTGTAACTAACTAATCTTATGAGTCTATGAGTTGGTCATTAAGTACTTTTATGATAAACATAATCTTTACGCATATAAGTATAAGACACTCTAACTATTCATATTCAACACAAGTTGTTGACTAATAAGTAAACCCGGTCTTGTTAAGTCTTAGTTCGGATTTTATCTAGAGTTGTTAGAACCGGGTTAGGGAAATAAGGAGGAGATATTTGGGTTCATTGAAGATTTGGGCCTATTTAATTGGTCTGCTTATTCCAATCCATTTCCACGTACTAGTCACGTGATCATTATTCAAGACGTTGTGTTTAATGGTTGAAACGTTGTGTTGTTGACGTTGAATGCCTTTGAATAATAGGTACTTAAGCTCTCCTTTACTTCTCCAAAATCCTGACGCCGCATAAACACTCTCCTCACCTAGAAACCCTAAAGTCTCTGAGAGCGAATCCAAGAGAGAGAGAAAAAAAGAGTTCGAGAGTTTTGAGCCGAGTGCTTCGTCAAAGGTCCTTTCAGGTGTTCTCTACTTTATCTAAACCTTGCTTCACTGGAATTGTGGTTACTTTCCTAACGGAATGACAAACGATTGTTTGTCTTTGTTTCGTGTTTTCTTCTTCGTTTTCTTTTACACTTTTAGCTTTGGAGATCATCTCCAATCCTAAGATCTCGCTGAGTAGATCTTTCGATCGAACTGCGTCATCAATTCTTTTGTGTGTGTTTTCGTTTTAAACATCAGATCACTTTAGATATGGTTATATTATGTTTAAAAAATGTTTGAGTTTTATCAAGTTGGTATCAGAGCCTTCTTTTAGAGATTTTTCTAATTTCTAAGCAAGATCTAGCTTTCTTGAACAAAGATCAGCATTAACCGCGTGTCCATTGACCTAAGGTTCGAAAAGTTCGCGATTTGTAAGCTTTATGGTCATATCTCTTAGATGTGAAAGATTCTAAAAGCAAAACTCGATCTCCCTTCGCTTATGGAGGATTACCTTCCACGTCCATTCCGACCCAACGAAATCTATCAGCTTCCGCTTTTGTTTTCGAAATAAAACATTTTAAAACGTTAGCTTCTTTTTTATTGTGCGAATGTAATGTCGATTTTAAGTATATGCGCGATTTAGGTCAAATTTAAGCAAGGTTAATCCGATTACAAGAACAAACAATAAGAACGGATCTAGATCGATCCCGTTCCAAAGCAAACGAACACGTTGTTGACCTCAAGAGAGACCCGGTGTGCCCAACTATATAAACCGAAGAAAAGAAAACGAGATTACACAAATACAAAAAGAAAAGAAAGATCCCAGTGAAAGCGTCTTCACCGCCGAACTAAAAGTCATTTGTGACTCTCTTTCTCTTCCTCAAACTCGTGTCGTCTATCTCGCGTTTTCTCTCTCTCTCTCTCTCTCTCTTTCTCTCTTCTCTCTCGATCTATCCCTTCTTCGTCTCTTGTTCATAGCCTTCTGACGTGTCCCCGGTACAAGTAGTAAAAGAAAAAACTTTGGGGAGACCATATAGTACCTCAAGTGCACGGTCGTGTCAATGTAAGTATATGATGTAGCACATCAAGGTCGAATCCCAACAGATCATGTTATCCCTACTTTTCTCTAAAAGTCTCTAATCAAATGTGGAATGCATAAAAGCAAGAGAAAAGAAGGATCAAGTGATCACAAACAAATTGGTTTTTGTCAACTTCAGTCGAGTAACAAGTCAACTATGATCGAGTGACAAGTCAACTACGATCGAGTGACCAGGTCAACTACAGTCGAGTGGAAAGCATAACATTTCAACTTCAAACGGGTGAAAGCAGAACTCAAGTCTAGCAACTAAACAAGTATCAAGGGTTGAAAACTATTAGGAGTTTGGGGATAACTCCTCCAAATCCTTGCTAATCCAAGTGAGAATGATGTTGTGCTATACATGGAAATGAGAACTTAAGGCTCAAGTACCGAGTTAATGATACTAAACTAATGCAACATGAATAGGCATGTGAATATGAAAGCATGAGTTATCTACAAACAAATGTCACATGGTGTTTGTTATTCAAGTGTTGATACATAATTTTTAAGTCACTACTAAACTCCAGATTAAATCATGTAAACATCGCATGGTGTGTAACACCCCAAATTCTAGGAACTCGGGATGCTACGGGCTAGGACGTCCTCACAATGAGTCTCAAGGTTGGCCTGCTATGTGGATTTGGCGATGCGCTACGTCGAGGATTCGGTCCCCCAATGACCGACCATGGGGGAGGTCGTCGAGGCGGTGCTGCAGCTTGATGTCGAGATCCCGACTAACTCCACGGCGTCTGCTACATTGTCAATTACAAACTCCGGTGCCGACAAAGACGCTAGGCATCCTTACCAAATGAGACCCTGACCAGCAAGAAAGACGGCACTAGTAGTGAGAATGGCGACGCCTTCGAGTATAGCGGTGGTTACACGGTATCCTTGCATGCTGAACCAAAATAGTTCATCGGTTGATCTTCTTAGAAAGTTAGATTGCGAATCTGAAAGATGATGGGGTTGTAACTAGTAAGACGACTATTTTGTATTAATTGTTGGGATGTCATATATATGCGTCGACAATTGGATTTTAAATTCATTCATTCATAAATCTAATTGATCATGAATGGAGAATTTTCACGTCCCGTCGGGGCTTATTTGTTCATCAACACTCTAATGGGTATAATTTGGTTGAAACCAAAGATCAATGACGTATTTTCAAAGAAAGCTTAAAGCACTCGTAAAATTACAAATCATAAGTACCCTTATATTGTTGAGGAAATTCGTGTTTCACACCGAGTATTTATAAGTAGTTATTTTGTTACGCACTCACATTCGAACACAACCTCACTTTAATTACGTGGAAGTTTAATCTTACTTGGATCAAATCTCTCTTCTTTCATTACAGCAAAATATGTATCACGCACCTATATGTATATGTGCTAAGTCGGTTAGTATACAAGTCCATGAAACCACCGACATACTCTAATTCCTATGTTACAATTAGGTATGGGCCCGGTTTGGTTCAAACCGCCAAACCGGCGGTTTTCAAACCGGCCCAAACCGCCGGTTTAGGTTTGGCCGGTTTAGGTTTCCGCCGGTTCAAGGTTTAGGTTTAGGTTTGTAAAAATAAAAAACCTAAACCGACAGTTTGAACCGGCCCAAACCGTCGGTTTCAACCGACGGTTTACCGACGTTTTTGATATTTAATAGGTTTTTTATTTATTTTTTTTAAAAAAACTTTAAAACCGACGGTTTGGTTGGTTAAACCGTCGGTTTTCAGTTTTTTAAATTATTTATAAAAAAAAAAATCATTCCGACGGTTTGTGGTAAACCGTCGGTTTAAACCGACGGTTTTGCTTCTGGGCCGGTTTTTCACCTTTTTTTTTTATATATACCGTAGCTAAACCGGAAAACCGACGGTTTACCGGTTTTCACTTACTAGGTTTGGGTTTAGGTTTGGCCTTGGGCCAAACCTAAACCGGCGGTTTTGCAAACCTAAACCGGCGGTTTAGGTTTGCAGCCCACCCCTAGTTACAATAATGAGTTTTTTAGACCAATCTAGTTGATTTTATTGTTGCAAACAAAGCTTTGACTTTTTGAATTCTTCTCAGTTTACAACCCCATTAAACTACTTTCTAGATCTTTCACCTTTAACATGAGTATAATTCCACCTAAGCCCAAATTAATTCTAATCATTTAGGCCCAAGATTAATAAGTATAAACTAGTCTAATACCCGCACCTTGTGCGGGCTTACGTTTTAAAATCAAATTAAATAAGCACATTTAAACTTTTGCTGTATATTTTTTAAAAACTTCAATTTATAAAATAAAATAGTATATAATATAAAATATTTAAATTTATTAATTATTTATCTGATATTAATAATCTAATTTATTTCAAAATTAATAAAAAAATTGACTAATTAATTTGTTGTTATAATTTAAAATGGAAAAAAAATATAAGAGAATGAAAAAAAATTCAACGTCATGTTCAATTTATAATTATGATTTTTAAATTTTTTTCCCGAATCTAATTATTTTACAAAGTTGGATAAATACGGATTTTAGAATATACATATGAATTTGGTTTAGGTTAAACAAAACAATATGAATTTTTTATATTAAAAAATCATTATTAACAATAATATAAATAATTTAAAAGATATATGGTTATATTTTCGATCGATTCCGTAAAAGATGAGATCCGTAAATTTCCATTTACGAAAACTATTTGTCTTTGTGGGATCGGAAATATTGTATCAAGGGTGTCTTTAGAGTATACCAAATCAGTATAGCCGTCCTTCGTCTAATACAGCAAGACATTAATTAAAATTAAGTATACGTATTAGATTAGAAAATTGCGTTTTTCTTGCTTGTAATATAGAACTATGCGCCATTTACTAAAAAGAGTATAGAGGTTCTGTTCTCATCCGTTCTTTTCAAAGGGCATTTTGAAGAGCCGTTTGAATGTTCATAAGCTCCAATACCGAAGGGCCGTGGGACTACGAATTATGTTAAGCATTAATCAAAAGAGTCGATGTAACTCACCTCATTTGTTCTAAATACTTGGAATAAGCTAAATTGTGGGCTAAATCCATGGCTTACGAATTTTGTTTGCAAATCCCTCTAGCACAGCAGAGACCGTAGCATCATTTGATTTGATTGGGTCTTTGGATGACCTTATTGTGCGTCAGCAAAGCTAAATATTTGGCTTATTTACGCAAAAGTTGTGATTGAGATGTATATATCTTGGTAATCCGCATCACAAACTCCTAATTTATAACAATAGAATCGAAGAAGTAGAGCAACAATTGGGGAACGAAGTTACACAAAAGTCGTACTTGGTATCGAGAAGTTGGAAACATCTATGTCTCATAGCTTCGCCCCGTTACAACCGTCCCAACATCGACAATGCCGTTTGTGGATACGTTTCGACTTGGAGATGGACCTTCCAGCTTCATTGTATTCAGCCAACCCTTCCTTATAATATGTATCGACTACTTCACTGCCTATTTAATATGTTTTCACCCAGTAAACTACTTTTTGAAACCCCTCTCGTAATTGGAGTTGCGGACCCGAAAGGACTACGGAAGACCGATAGAATATACATATACAAATACACGCACCACGATCGAAAAAATAATTGAGAATGAGAGAATCGGAACAACGAAAATAAGCTCATAAAATATATAAAACAAAACGATGGAATGAGAATTAGATGTTGAGGTAGAAATGTTAGCCGTGCTGACAATAAGGTTTAAAAAAGCAATTGAACCGGATAATTTTAATTCTGATTCTTGTGTTTATATAGGATAGTAAAAAAATATTTCAACTACGAAAATTTGTTAACTTCAGATTTGGTAAATTAATGTAACCAAAGAATATTTAAAGATTTTAAAAAATAACATTCAAAATAGTAATTTATTATTGAAGGCCTGCATTCATGATTTTAAAGAAAATTTAAGATTTAAAAATATTGTCAATAAGTGCTTACGTTTTGGAAAATTTTAAGATTTTTAAAATCGTATGGACAACTTGTTACGGAATATTTAACCCTATTTTAATGTTCTTCATTGATTTTTCTTTATGTATCAACTATGATGAGTTAATTTTGTTGAATTTTTAATTCAAAATAATTTGTTTGATTTTTATTTCTTTATAACCCTCTTTCCGGAGGAAGAGATATTTTGGATGAATTTCTAATTTAAATTAATTTGTTTAAATTCTTAATTTTAATTAATGAAGAGATAATTATTGAAGAGTGAATATGTATTGCTGGATTTCTAATTTAAAATCATTAATCATTAATTTTGAGTAAAAAAGAGATATTTTGCTGGATTAAAAGTTTTTTGGCGAACGAAAATTTCTGGCGTCGACACGTGGCAATAAGTGTGTCCGTTTTAATATATACTAGTGTAATACCCGCACCTTGTGCGGAATTGTATTTTAAATTTAATTTTATAACAAATATTATAATATGTTAATCAATAAAAATAAGCCAAAAAATATATTGAAATTCAATAAATTTAGGTTTGAAGTATTTACAATAATATTGTAGGCTAATATATTTTATAAATTAATATATTTTTAAAAATATTCATTTTGAATCTTTTTTAAAAAACCGTTGATAAGGAAATTAATTTGATTAATTTGATAGATTTTCTCATAAAAGAATTTTGTAAATAGAATTAAAAAATATCATTTATATTTTTTATAAATCTTGTTTACCTAATTAAAAAATCTTGATAGCATAAGGTTTGTTTTGAGGTATTTAGTTAGTTGATGGAAATATATTAACTATTTTATTTTTCAAAGTTGGAGAAATTCGGATTTTAAGTTTGACTTTAAAAAAATATATAATAGAAGATAATATGAAATTCTTTAAAATATAAACTATTTAGCTGAATTTATAATTATGATTTTAAGTTTGATTTTTAAGTAATTGTTTAAATGTGTTTGACTTTATTTTTATTTTTCACTATAAAAACAAAATAAATTATTTTCTTAATCATTTCTATTAATATGTAATTGTGCTAGAAAACTTTGTTTTTAAAATTCAATTTACAAATAATTAATTCAACTACATTATTAAATTTCAATTTTTATTTTTGTAAGTTTAGAAAAATAACTAAATCTTAACAAATTACAGGAATTGTCAATTTTTATCGTTTGATTCAAATCACAAAAAATCTAGAAACAAAATAAATTATTTTTTTAACCATTTTCATAGTATAAGTAATTGTGCTAGCAAACTTTTTTTTTTAATCCGATTTACAGATAATTAGTTACAATACGTTATTAAATTTTGATTTTGATTTTTGTTAATTTATAAAAACAACCAAATCTTAACAAATCACAGGAATTGTCAATTTTACCTGTTCGATTCAAATCACAAATATTTAAAAATAAAATAAATTATTTTCTTAACCATTTCCATATTATAATTAATCGTTTTAGCAAAAAAAGTTTAAATACGATTTACAAATAATTAGATAAGCTACGTTATTAAATTTTAACTTTTTATTTTTTAATTTATATTGTTGAAGAGATATTACTTGAATAAAAAAAAAGATTTTGACGGACGAAAATTTCTGGCGGCGACACGTGGCAAAAAGTGCGTCCACTTTAATATATATAAGATTATCCTAACAATTCCTCCCTTAATTTATATTTTTGACCGTGTCAGAACACCTTACTTTCCTTTGCCTCTTTATTTCGATGTCACCGTCTCTTTTCTACACCACTCTTCCGTATAAGAAGCATATAGTCTTCTCATCCTTGCAACCTTGCATCACCAAGTGTCTCCTCTTAAACACCTTGCACCACCTTCTTGTGTCGACGAACTTGTACCCCTCATATGTCATCGCACCCAATGAGACGACATTCACGTTCGCCAACGGCACATACCTCACATTGTGCAGAGTATGACTTTTACCGTTGTGAAGCCTCATTGTCACGTTTCAGGTACCTTCAACATTCAACTTCTCACCTCCAATTGAGTTGAAGTGACCAAACTCTCCACCAACTTTCAAGGTGTCAAACAATGCTTGGTCTTTACATACATGCGTCGAGGCGGCATTGTTCCTTACCCACTTTGTCTTGGCAACCTCATTGTGTGGGAGTCTCCTCTATTCTTTCCCGGTGACATTTCTCTCAACTTTTTCAAGTCCTCGCTCATCCAAGGACACAGGGCTTGCATGTGACAACCCTTCTCCCCACAATAGAAGTAATCCACTTCATTCAAATCTAGCCGCGCTCGCGAGCTTGATCTCCATCTTAGGTCATCATGTATCCTCCATTGGCTCATCCCTCGTTCTCGCTCCACTACAACTAGTATGTGGTCTCCTTTTCCGGTAGCATCATTCTTCAACATCCTCTCACTTTCCCGCAAAGCAACGGTCACTTCATCTAGCGTTAGAGACTTCCTTCTTACAAGTAATGTTTGCACCAAAGACTTGTAGGACTTTGTTAATGATGCTAACAACAACAACAACAACGCATGATCCTCTTCTCCGATCTTTTCATCTGCATTTAAGAATTGACATACTAGTTGATTAAACGAGTTGATGTAGTCATGAAGATTACCTCCTTCTTCCATCTTGAGCGAGTAAAGCTCCATCTTCAAGTACAAACGGTTGGTCAACGACTTCGATGCATAGATGATCTCGAGCTTATCCCACAATGTCTTCGGTGTGGTCTCCTTCAACACACCGTACTTAATCTCGGGAGTCAACGCCAACTGAATTGTACTTACTGCCTTCCTCTAGATGCTTATCCACTTCTCCTCGCTCATCGATCCAAACTTGTCCTCCAAAGCTTTGATCAAGACCATGTTTCACCAAAAAGTCTTGAATCGTACTTTACCACAAGTGAGGTTGATCTTCCTGTCAAAGAGTGGAATCTACCTTCATCGTCTCGGCCGCAATCACGCCAATCACGAGATTCTTAAGCAACAAATTTTGCCCGATCACCACCACCGTAACCTCGGCTCTGATACTAGTTGTTGGGGAAATCCGCGTTTTCCGACTCACACGAAGTATTTATAAGGAGGTATTTTGTTATACACTCACACTCGAACACAACCTTCCTTTAAATATGCGGAAGCTTAGTCTCACTTGGATCAAATCTCTCTTCTTTCATTACAACAAAATATGTATCACACCCCTATATATACATGCTAAGTCGGTTAGTACATAAGTCCATGAAACCACCGACATACTCTAACTCGTAAGTTACAATAATAATATTATAGACTAATCTAGTTGATTTCTGTTGTGATCTTTCAACGAATTACTTCAGAAATAGAGAGAAGAAGAGAAGACAAGACGTTTTGTGATTTTACTGCACAAACCTTGCAGTTAGGGTTTTCAATATACTTTGGTGGATAATGAATACAACCCTAAACCTATCTATTTATAACCATAAATAGATAGAATCCTCTATAAAAAGATAGAGTCCTATAAAAAGATAGAATTCTATAAATAGATAGAATTCTCCGCCTACGCCCCCCGCACCCCCTGTCGCCCCGGGCCCATTAATCCATGGACCCAAAATATGTTTCCCCTGGCCCATTGTATCAGTATACCTAGATTTATTGTCTTATTATAACAATCTCCACCTAGACAACATAATCTAATACAAAAATTAGAAAAAACATACAACTTCAGGATCTTGTAACTAGATCCTCCTTGTTTATCTTGACAGGGGGCTTTCTCACTCATCTAACAACGAGTGACATGAACCCAATCCAAGCAATGCTTGAATTTGTCTGCGGTAACCGGTTTGGTCATCATATCAGCTGCATTCTGAGAAGTGTGTACCTTCTCCAGGATGATCTCACCAAAAGCTACTAGCTCTCTAATCTTGTGAAATCTCACATCAATATGTTTAGTCCGAGCATGGTACACCTGATTCTTAGCTAGATATATAGCACTCTGACTATCACAATGTACCTCAACTCCACCTTGCTCAACACTCAATTCCTCCACAATTCCTCTAATCCACAGAGCCTCCTTAGCTGTCTCTGCTAAAGCCATGTACTCTGCCTCAGTTGTAGACAAGGCTACTACAGACTGCAAAACTGATCTCCAACATATAGGCCCCCCAGCAAGAGTAAAGACATACCCTGTAGTGGACCTCCGGTTGTCAAGATCACCGGCATAGTCTGAATCAACATACCCTACAACTGAAGGATCTCCTTCCTGGCCACCAAACATAATTCCACGGTCAGCAGTACCCCTCAAATACCTGAGTATCCACTTGACGGCCGCCCAATGTTCTCTCCCAGGATTAGACATATACTTGCTCACTTGGCTAACAGCTTGGGCCAAATCAGGTCTTGTACACACCATAACATACATCAAGCAACCAACTGCACTTACATAAGGAACTTTGGACATATCTTTGATTTCTCCATCAGACTTCGGACACTGAGCTGAGGAGAGCTTGAAGTGATTCGCTAGAGGAGTGCTGACAGATTTGGAGTTGGCCATATCGAATCTATCAAGCACTTTCTCAATGTAAGTCTTATGAGATAACCATAACCTCCCAGAACTTCTCTCCCTGCAAATCTCCATACCAAGGATCTTATTTGCAACACCAAGATCCTTCATGTCAAATTCCTTGCTCAACAAGGTTTTCAACTCAACGACATCATCAATATTCTTTCCAGCAATCAACATGTCATCAACATATAATAGCAAGTATAAGGGTGATCCATCATCCAAATATTTCACATAAACACAACAATCATACTCACATCTCTGGTAGCCTATCCGAAGCATGTAAGAGTCAAACTTCTTGTACCATTGCCTAGGAGCCTGCTTCAGACCATACAATGACTTTGTCAACTTGCATACAAGTTTCTCCTCTTCCGGCTGGACAAAACCCTCTGGTTGCTCCATGTAGATCTCCTCCTCCAAATCACCATGAAGGAAAGCTATTTTCACATCCATCTGCTCCAGATGCAAATCCCAGCTAGCTACCAATGCCAACACCAATCTGATAGATGTGTGTCGGACCACAGGAGAAAAAAAATCGTCATAATCAATCCCCTTCTTCTGTGAGTAACCCTTTGCTACTAGTCGTGCCTTGTACTTTATGCCTTCTTTCTCTGAGATGTCTTGTTTCTTCTTGAACACCCATTTGCATCCTATTGCCCTCTTACCTGCTAGAAGAGGAACCAGCTCCCACGTCCTGTTCTTATGGAGAGATTCCATCTCCTCAGCCATAACACCTACCCATCCTTCTTTCTCTTGACTATGAGTAGCCTATCGAAAGTTGGATGGATCATCTGTGCCAATGACTAGAGCATAATTAACCATCTCCTCAAAACCATATCTTATAGGGGCCTTGTGATGCGTCTGCTTCTGCCAGAAACAAGACTCTCAACCTGTTGTTGATCTACATCATGCTCACCACCTGCTGGTGTAGGTGTGCTAGAATTTGAAAGCTCCACCTCTACTGCTGATCTGGATTCAGTCTTTGTAACTGCAGGTTTCCCAACTTCCTTGGCATGTAGAAGCATTGCCTTCTCATCAAATACAGCATCTCGACCGATCATCCGTTTCTTTGCAATAGGATCCCAAAACTTGAAACCCTTCACACCTTTCTCATAACCCAGAAAAATGCACTTCTTAGACTTTGCATCCAACTTTGTTCGCTCATCACCTGGAATCAACACATATGTTGGACTGCCAAAAATCTTCAAATTTGATAAGTCTAAATCAGAACCAGTCCATACCTCCTCTGAAACCTTCCCGTCAAGAGAAGTCCGGGGTGATCTATTTATCAAATAGACCGCCATGCTCACTGCCTCTGCCCAAAATTGCTTTGGAAGCCCTGCATTCAATATAAGACACCGCGCTTTTTCTACAATGGACCGATTCATCCTCTCAGAAACACCATTCTGCTGTGGTGTCTTCCGTACTGTATAATGTCTCTGAATGCCATGCTCACCACAAAAACTCTGAAATTGAGAATCCGTGTACTTTGTCCCATTATCAAATCTCAAATACTTCACTTTCCTCCCTGTCTGATTTTCCACTTCCGCCTTCCATAGCTTGAACTTGCTGAAGACTTCAGATTTATACTTTAGAAAATACACCCAGACCTTCCTTGAATAATCATCAATGAAAGTGACGTAATACCTAGATCCTCCTAGGGACGACACCTGAGTTGGTCCCCACACATCAGAATGCACATAATCAAGAATTCCACCTGTGTTGTGCTGACCTGTCTTAAAAGACACCTTGGATTGTTTTCCCATCACGCAAAACTTGTAGAAGTCGATCTTACAACTCTTCACACCATCCAGGAGACCTCGCTTGTGAAGCTCAATCATCCCCCTTTCGCCAATGTGACCCAGGCGCATATGCCACAGAGTTGTGTAATCTGTCTCAAAAGCCACGGCTGCAACTCCACCTACAACGGTACTCCCTACCAACCGGTAGATATTACCCGATGTAATCTACCCCTTCATAACTGTCATTGCCCCCTTGCTCACCTTTACACATTCCTTTTCTGTTTTAAAACAGAACCCTTTTACATGTAAAGTCCCCAAGGAAATCAGATTTTTCTTTAGAGTTGGAATGTGACGCACGTCAATCAATGTTCGAATCACACCATCTTGCATCCTCACCTTTATCTGCCCAATGCCAACAACATCACAAGCCTTGTTGTCTCCTAATCGGACGGAGCCAAAAGTTCCAGACTTGTACGTCTCAAACCAATCTCTATTCGGAGTCATGTGAAACGAACATCCCGTATCCACGATCCATACATCTGAGTAGTTGCCTGACATCACAGAGAACATATCAGAATCTGCACCATCTGAGTCATCTTTCTGCACCACGTTTGCTGATCTTGAAGATTCCTCTGACTTCTTATCTTCGTACTTCTTCTTCCTGGCAGGACAATCACGTTTGAAGTGACCCTCCTCCTTGCAGAAGTAACAAGTTACTGGCTTTTTACCCTTGGACTTAGACCTGGATTGCTTGTTGCTTCCTTCTTGCTTCTCTTTCGTCCTCCCTCTATCCTGGTTGCTTCTAACATACAACCCTTCGCTTTGAGAACTCTCACTGGTATGTTGTCGTCGTTCGGCTTGTGAAAGCAACGCTGTTGACACCGTATCAAGACTTATCTCGTTTTTCCCACACGTCAACGTCATCACCAGATTCTCATATGAAGAGGGTAGAGAACATAGCAAGATCATAACTTTATCTTCATCTCCAAGTTTTACATCCACCCGAGCCAAATCCCCAATAATTTGATTGAAAATATTCACGTGTTTTACCAAGTCAGAACCTTCCACCATTTTCAACCCATACAATTTTGTTTGAGATACAATTTGCTAGACAAAGATTTTGACATATACCGTTTCTCCAATTGAGTCCAAATCTCTTGACAAGATTTGAGATCAATAACGTGGTATATTACCTCGTCTGCCAAACAGAGCCGAATGACCGACGCTGCCTTCTCCTGCATCTCCTCCCATTTGTCGTCTTTCAATGACTCCGGTTTTGTCTCCTTCAGCGCCTTCAACATCCCCTGCTGCGTTAGCAGATCCTTAACTCGTCGTTGCCAAAGACCGAAGTTTCCAGTTCCGTTGAATCGCGGAACCTCAAATTTTGCAACGGAACTCATCGACAACCTTGCTCTTGATACCAATTGTTGTGATCTTTCAACGAGTTACTTCAGAAATAGAGAGAAGAAGAGAAGACAAGACGTTTTGTGATTTTACTGCACAAACCTTGCAGTTAGGGTTTTCAATAACTTTGGTGGATAATGAATACAACCCTAAACCTATCTATTTATAATCATAAATAGATAGAATCCTCTATAAAAAGATAGAGTCCTATAAAAAGATAGAATTCTATAAATAGATAGAATTCTCCGCCTACGCCCCCGTACCCCCTGTCGCCCCGGACCCATTAATCAATGGACCCAAAATATGTTTCCCCTGACCCATTGTATCAGTATACCTAAATTTATTGTCTTATTATAAAATTTCATTCTTGTAAACAAAGCTTTGACTTTCTGGATCCTTCTCTGCGAGCCTACAACTCCATTAAACTACTTTTTTGGTCTTTCACTTCTTAATGTGAGTATGTTTTCAAATTATTTATTAATAAATACGGGTAAAGTCACGGACTATTTGTTGTAAGAAAAGGTGAAACACTAAAATAATTTTGTCATGAAAACATGAAAATGTAAGGCAAATGATGATTTAATAAGACTTTAAATATAAAAAATAAAAATCAACGCTTAAAGATAATTGAGACGATAGAGAAAATTCAGCCTATTTCATATTTTAAAAATAAAGTCAGCTGAGTCTGAAAATACACAACAGATATATACACAGTTAACTGGTCAGAGCGGGGGCATCAATTTGAAAAATATAAGCCAAATACCCAAATTTGCTTCTTTCTCCCCGACGTTCTCTCTCTCACTCACCTTTCCCTCTTCTCCCCGGAGTATCACCTACGCTGCTCTCATTACACATTACAATCATAATCCCGTTTCGGCTTTCACCAATCGCATTTTCAGATCTACTCCTAGGGTTTTAGCTTTTCAATCTATCCTCTTCCAGATTCACTTGCATTCCTCTTCAACATTTCGTTTTCTAGGTATTCCAAAATCTTCCCATTTCCGAATCCAATGTCGTTCCATTCAATTTTCTACTGATTGTTGAAAAGTTTCCTGCGAAATGAAGAGCTCCGCGGTTGCGGCTAAGCCGGATGCGATCCTGGAATGGCTTCATAAGGAGATCGGCTACAGGCCGCTTGGATCTCACGCCGCTTCTACCTCCAAGACCTCCTCCTCCTCCTCGGCGCCCTCCTCCGATTCGATCCGCAAGATTTGTCGGGGGAATATGATCCCGGTCTGGAGTTTCCTGTTGCAGAGAGTGAAATCGGAGAAAACTGTGGAGAAGATTCGTCGGAATATCCTCGTTCATGGAAGCGGAGATGGAGCCGCCGGTGATTCGGGGGGCGTGGGAAGGAGGAGAGAGGAGAGGGCCAAGAGTGCGGACACGACTGTGGAGAGTAGGGAGGCAGCACTCAAGGAGAGAGATGCTGCTCAGAGGGAAGTGGAAAGGTTGAGACAAATTGTGAGGCGACAAAGGAAGGAGCTCAAGACCAAGATGCTTGAGGTATCAAGGGAGGAGGCTGATCGGAAGCGAATGCTAGATGAGAGGGCCTATTCCAGGTTTTTTCTCATACTCCTATCTCAGTTAACAAAGTAGCAGGTTTTCCAATTTCTTTTATTTTTTGAAGTGTGTGTCTGCATGCATTGTATAGTGATAAACTGAAATGGTTGGTGATTGCCGACTTGAAATGTTAGTAGATGTTGGGCTGGTTCATTTATGTTTTTGGGACGTCACTTTGATTTATTCTCTATTCATGTTTCCTCTTTTAACATTTTATAAAATGCCTGGAAGCTAATTTGGGATAAAATATGATTTGGAATGCCATGATGTAGTTTTTTATAAAATGCCTGGAAGCTAGCCTATCCATCATACAAAACAGAGAAAGTAAATCAGCAAATTAAGTAGTTAGTGTGCCTGAAAATATAAGATTGGCTGAAGAAAGTTTATCAGCATATTTATCCAGACTAGATGGATATTTGGTTCTCTCTAATTTGTATCCAACTTTTTTGTTCATTGTTCACCAATGATGTCTTCTTTCTTTCCCCTTGTGAAGTTTGAGCTAATCCACATGTACTGATGCAAATTTGTGATGCAGGCATAAGCAGGTAATGTTGGAATCATATGATCAACAGTGTGATGAAGCTACCAAAATATTTTCTGAGTACCATAAACGGCTTAGATACTATGTTAACCAGGCTAGGGACTTCCAAAGGTCTAGTAGTATTGAGTCATCAGATGAAGTTGCAACCAGCCTTCATTCAAGCAGTGATAAAGAGTCTATGTATTCAACTGTTAAAGGGGTCAAATCTGCTGAAGATGTCATCTTGATTGAAACTACTCGTGAAAGAAATATAAGAAGGGCATGTGAGGCCCTTGCTGCATATATGATTGATAAAATACGCTACTCGTTTCCATCTTATGAAGGGAATGGCATACACATAAATTCTCAACTGGAAGCAGCTAAACTGAGTTATGACTTTGATGGGCAAATGCCTGATGAGGTTCGAGCTGTCATTGAAAATTGTTTGAGGAGTCCACATCATTTGCTTCAGGCTATTACTGTATATACACAACGGTTAAAAACTATGATTGCACGGGAAATAGAAAAAGTTGATGCCAGAGCTGATGCTGAAGCCCTCAGGTATTTTGATCTTGTACCTTTTTTGTAACCTCAACAATATTTTAAGGAAATACTTGCTTGGTAAAGATTGTGCTGAATCTAAGAAACGCTTTAAAGGGGAGTAGTGTACTGAACCTGTAAACTGACTTCTGATTACATAAATTAGTGTTGATAACATCTGTGGACTGTTGGTACTTGGCCAAATTGGTGATGTTTGTAGAACTCACACTAATAAGAATCTTAGGGATTTATAGGATACACGGTATTATGGAAGCGTAGGGCATGTTTGGTGTGCTAATTGGTAGCAGTAAAGGTTGAGGAAACGGTTGAAACAATCTTAATTCTAAAATGTTATTTGAGTGTCAGCGTAGTTGTTAAACGTACCATTTGAAATGCTACAAGCTATTGCGGCATACCGAACACCCTTAACATACCAAAGCGATAAACTCTATATCTACCATATCTTTTTTTTTAGCATTGCCAAATATGCAAGATTTTTTTTTTTGGGAGACAAAATTAGCTCTCAATTTTACCGTATTGCTCTCTGCATAGTTTTGTTTAAAAGAAACTGAAGGCATATTGTAAGATGTAACTGTGTGACTACCAACTACTCAGTTGCTACATGATCAATATATGCGAACAATATGAAAATCCTCATTTATTGTACTTAAGTATTGGTCTCCAACTACAAATCCAATTATGTTAAGTTTATTAATAAGACAAGTAGCTTGAACCATTCTGTTTACCAAGTAAGCAATTCTCTGCTAATTTTGTGTGATAAATCTCTACTTACATCTCTTGATTAATCGGGTGATTAATAATAATGGATATATGCTGTTGTTGGCATAGCTTGTGTGTTTCCTTTGGTTATTATTGATCCTACTGGACCTACTCTATGCTCACAGCTATCCAAAGGCAGGAATATTTTTGTTTGGCCGGGCCAGTCATGCATCAGTTGACTTACCCGCTTATTTATATTATAAAAATGTTATAATTCTTTGCTGATATGTTGCATTTTGGAAAGTTGTATTTTTGTGGTTATTATGTCCATCTTCCTATGTCAATAAACTGCTTCCTTTGTGATTGTCTTCAATATCTCTACTGGTTATATATAATTCAATAGTTCAGAAGTTATCAGTTGGTTGATGGATTCATTTGCACTGACTCAGGTACAAGTATGAAAACAACAGAATATTGGATGCTTCTGATGTAACTTCTCCATTGCAATACCAACTCTACAGTAATGGAAACTTGGGGTCTGAGATGCCTTCCAAAGGAAGTGAAAATCAGTTGCTTGAAAGACAGGTTGGTTTCTGAACATTGTTCTTGTGAGTTCTTTGACTGGTAAATCTTTGGTCCTTGGTTTTCTATGGAGTGAATTGTTGATTTTACCCTCCACCTTTTCATTTCACTCCAATTTAATCCCCAGCCTTTTATTAGTTCTGAATTAGTCCCTAATTATTTTTAAAAACACTCGATAGTCACAACTGGTCTGTTTTGCTTTAAGTAAGTGTTAAATGTATGAAATGCCAATTGAGTTGGACTCAAAGGATGTGTTAGCAATCTTTTTTACTTAAATACATTATGTATAGATTAAATAAATAAATAAAGCAACGCAGATTGAACAGGGGAAAGAGATTAAGTTGTTCCAAGTTCCAGCGTTCTTTTTTCTCTGAAATGCATGCCTTCTCCCCAGCCCAAATACTCTCATTATGGAAGCGTAGTTGATGGGTTGACTCCATTCATGTTATCATATAGAGAATAAGGGATTGATATTCGAGCAATGCATATGTGCCTTTTTCATTGTGTGAAATGTCAACTGGGGCTGCCACAGATTCCCTTTTTACTTCAGTTTTCAGTTTGGGAAAAATTGATTTTAGACCAATACATATACCCCACCCCTATACTCTGGTTGACCGAATAAGGGATCCCTCTCATGCCACTTCTTTATGGATCCAATTTCTTGATTGTCCTAATCATGCTTCCTTTGCCAGTTCCAAACCTGAAAAGGTAGGTGCTACTGCTATCAAGGAACTTTACCAGAATTTAACCTTAAAATTGATTGTTGAAGCTTTCTGAACTCCCAAATCTGATGCTTGGATGGCTCGGTCATCTCACTGCCACTTGCCCATCACACCATGCCCACAAATTCATAATTCTTTGTGAAATGTTAGTGAACGTTTCTGCTTCCCCTTTTCATCACGTACGCTTATAAATAATAAATAAAATATTTAATTAAACTCAAATAAGGTGCCAGCTACTCTGCTAGTTATGGAAAATTGCCAACTTATCCTATTTTTCTAATACAGTTTTGACAATTTAACAAGTAAATGATTTTTTTACAGATAATAACGGTAGGGACTTTAAATGTTTTCAAAATGTTTGGAACTAGTTTCGATTTATTAAAAGGATCGGGACTAGTTTGGAATGCAATCTAAAGGTTGGTGAGCAAAATTTAATCAGTGCCTTGTCGGGTTTTTACACATCATTAAGGAAGACGGTGATTATTCTTCTATCGTCTGTGATGTCACCTGCTTTCTTCTTTGTTTTGTCTCTATGAATACTGATGTGCTCATCTTTATCTTGTTAACAGAAAGCACATGTACAACAGTTTGTGGCTACTGAAGATGCATTAAATAAAGCTGCAGAGGCTCGAAACATGTCTGAAAAGCTTCTGAAACGCCTTCATGGAGGTAGTGATCTAATAAATTCCCGTTCTCTGAATGCTGGATCAACATCCCAAAATGTTGGAAGTCTAAGGCAGTTGGAGGTACATCCCCCTTATTTGTCGATGTGTAGTAGAACTTTATAGTTTTGTGGCATTTGATATTTTGCTAAAATCATTTTTATCCCCTTTTTCTTATATTAAATGCAGACAAATTTCTTAAGACAATAATGTGATTTAAGTGTTTCGAATCTCCTTTTGATGGTGCAGTTGGATGTGTGGGCAAAGGAGAGAGAGGCTGCTGGGTTGAGGGCAAGTGTGAACACCTTGGTGTCTGAGGTCCAACGTTTAAATAAGTTATCCGCAGAGAGGAAAGAAGCCGAGGATTCATTGAGAAAAAAGTGGAAAAAAATTGAGGAATTTGACTCCCGCAGATCTGAACTTGATTCCATTTATAATTCTCTGCTTACTGCCAACAAGGTAACTTTTCAAAGGAGTGATAACTTCTCTATGCTGCTTATGCTTTGCTAGTATTTATATACTGATTTTAAATCTCTTAACCAGGCTGCTGCTGCATTTTGGAGTCAACAACCATTGATTGCGAGGGAGTATGCATCCAGTACCATCATCCCCGCATGTACAACAGTAGTAGAATTGTCTAACAATGCGAAAGATGTGATGGAGAGTGAAGTGTCTGCATTCACTCGGAGCCCTGATAATAGTCTCTACATGCTTCCATCAACCCCTCAGGTATATTGGCTTGACCCGAAGGTTTGCATATATGCATTTAACATGCACTGAACCCCTATACGGCTCATGAACAACATTATTAAATGTTAGGAAAGAATGAAAAAGTAACTAATAACTCCCTTCAACTTATAATCAGGCTCTTCTGGAGTCCATGGGTGCTAGTGGAACACCTGGACCAGAAGCACTTGCTGCTGCGGAGAGAAATGCAGCTTTGCTAACTGCAAGAGCTGGTGCGAGGGATCCGTCTGCTATTCCATCAATATGCCGTGTTTCTTCCGCTCTTCAATATACTTGTGGTTAGTGTCTTATTGTGCTTTAACGTTGGTTCCTGTGTTTCCAACAGTAATTAATGTTTGCATGCATACATGTAACTCTGTAACCTGGATTTTCAAGATTTCTTTCAATCTTCTGGTTTATCTAGATAGTGTTTGATACTTCAATAAGGTTCCCTATTCTGCTAAATGTTTGTTGCAAGTTTCTTCTTTTTCGTCGTCAAACGAAGCACAATTTGTAGAAAAGTTCCTACCTCAGCTGCAGTTTCTTTTGATGGAGCATAAAATTGCTAAATAACCATTTGATTTTAGATTTAATGTATTTGCATAACCTGGAGCTTTAATTTGGAGTGATTGGCATTAACATCCGAAGTTGGTCTAGAATGGGAGACTATAAAGATCTGTCTTGTTTGTTTCTCAAAATGATTACTTCTAAAAAAATTTATTTACTAATAGGTGTTGAAGGTACAGATGCTGGTCTTGTATCGGTATTGGAAGCCCTGGAATTCTGTTTGAAACTTCGTGGCTCTGAGGCCTCTGTACTGGAGGAATTGGCAAAAGCTATTAATTTGGTCCATGTACGGAAGGATCTTGTTCAAAGTGGTCGTGCATTACTAGACCATGCTCACGGTGCACAGCAGGAATATGAAAGGTGAGTTTAGATAATGCAGCACTTCCTAGTTTATGTATTCATGCACATTTTAACTAAAATAAAATGGTAAGCCTTGTGATTACGGCCCTGTTTGGGAAGCACTAGCTTATTGGAGATGAAGCTTATTGGTAGCTAACACTTATTAGTAGTTGAAGTTTATTGGATAGCTGAAATAGGTAGTTGATTGAATGAGCTTTTTTTCCTATAAGTTTGACGGGTGTTTGGTAAAAAAGAAGCTTATTGGAGGAGCCAATGTAAATGTAGAATTCCCAAAAGGGGTTTACTTTTTTATCTAAAAGTAATTTTTGTAGGGTTATATTTGTAATGTGTCATTCAGTAAGCTACCATAAGCTTCCTCAAGATAACTTATAAGAAAAGTTCAAGCTTTCATAAGCTAGCATAAGCTTCCGTAAGCTTGTAAAATGGGTCTTCCAAACACACCCTACATGATGCTGACCCTTTCCCTCCATGCAACTTTACGTTCAGGCACCAATAGGTAGGGATAGCCAAATATCTTGTAGTTTATGTAATGACACCTGCAAGGGGGCCTGTTGCTACTCTATGTTTATCTGAGATGCATCTTTCACTGATGTACATTACCTTTCCTATTGAGTTTGGCAGGACAACAGGTTATTGTTTGAAATTGGCCGGAGAACAAGAAAGAATTGTCAAGGAACTATGGTTGCCTGAGCTAAAAAATGCAGCTGTGAATGCCCAGAAAAGCCTGGAAAATTGTAAATACGTGAGGGGCTTGGTAAGTAACTAGCGGTAATACAAGCCATGTTTTTTTTAATTACGGTTTTTGCTTCTCAGGTTCTTTATTTTTATGGTAAATGTGTTAAATATACAAAGTTGTACTAGCCTAGGGAAGGAGGTATAGAATGTTTTACAATTCGGAGAAGGTTTTTCCAAATTACAAAGAATTCAAAGAGGATATTTACAACTTATAGTTACTAGGAAACCTTGTTTGTTCTTTTGAAGCTTTGTGATTTCATCTTGAGAAGTCTATACTTGAAGATAGGTTTTTGTTATCCGGTGCCTCAAGGATCTGAACTGTGAAGATAGTTACAACTTATAGTTACTAGGAAACCTTGTTCATAGAATCATTTTGGGTGGTTTCATGCAAAATGCACTTGCTGTCCCCATTTTGTTTTCCTATAGGGGATCAAAACTAATCAAATTCTACTACAATTAGTTCAAACCACAAGTAATGATTCCCAAAAACTTAATGAACAAGGGTGTACATATGGACTAGATCCGTTTCCGGAGTTGAAACCAAACGGACCCCAAGAATGTTGACTACTGAATTACTGATAGCAGTATTTCATGAAGTATTTATAGAAATAATTGTGATTAATATTTTACAGTTGAGGCATAAATAATTTGGCTTTATTAAGTATTGATTTTGCATGAAATCTCAGCTTGACGAGTGGTGGGAACAACCAGCATCAAGTGTTGTTGACTGGGTGACAGTAGACGGTCAAAATGTTGGAGCTTGGCTCAACCATGTTAAAAAGCTTCTTGCATTTTCATAAGCAACGACGAGGTTGGGGCTATGCAAAAGCTGAAAGTATATGTATTGAGTTAGGAGGGTAGTTGAGAGCTTCCATGACAGACAAGGTAAGGTATGCAAAAGAGAAAAGAAAGAGATTGTACAGAAGTAATCTCCTTCAGAGCAACGGACACGTGTTAGGGTTTGGAAGATATGGAAGTGTAAAGATGCTATGTTTGTAATAGTTATTGTAGTATGATTATTTGGCTTTAAATGTTATGTTTGCACATAACGTGTTAGGGTTTGTGTGAATGAGAGTTGCTTTCTTGCACATACCCGTGAGCATGAGCCATGTGATGTGTGATTTCAACTATAAAGACAAAACAACAGTTTACACCTCTCTTTCATTCACCCTAAAACGATTGGTTCTGATGTCTTTTTATTTGTGATATGGATGGCTCGTTTATTAAATTGATCCAAAAAACTTCAAGAAGTCCGGACCCAAACTTCCTTTTATAAATCGACTTTTACACCCCTCGTTTGGTTGTAACTCCGGAAACAAAATGACGAATCCAGTCCACATGTATCCCTTGTTCATGGAATTATTCCGGGTGATTTAATGCAAAATGCACTTGCTTCCCCCTATTTTGTTACCCTATAGGGTATTAAAACTAATCAAGTTCTACTACAATTACTTCAAACCACAAAGAATGATTCTCAAAAACTTCATGAACAAGAGTGTACGTATGAACTAGATTCGTTTCCATTCCGTTTCCGTTTCCGGAGTTTTAACCAAACGGGCCCTTATTCTCTACTAAATAAAGGATGCTCAAACCCCAACTCATTTGAATGCAACCACACGTCTATATAGACTGTATATACACGCCCAAAGGACCCTAGTCACACACACCACAATTACCTGTATTACTTGTAGGAGAAGGATGACTCGTGTTTATACTTTTTCATTATTTAACTTTTATCCTTAAATTATTTATTTAAAACTTTATCTTTAACTATTTTTTACTTATCTTTTAGTCATTTTTGACCTCCTGCTTGCCAATAAAAAGAGTTTATTTCCATTCATTCAAATTAGCTTAGAGTTTTGTTTTAGAAATCTCTTTTCTTGGAAGTCGTGTTCTTCAATCATCCTTGAGTTCTGAATCCTATAACTAGTTCAATCAATCTAGATTGAATTGATATCTAATCCCTTACTTTTTCTCTATTTTCTTTTCGTTAATGTTCTTCAATAATCCTTGCTTCGTGCCATGTTGGGACAAACTTGTCTAGAAAATCCGAGTATGTACAAGTCTTAGGTTTCTCTTTGGAGGTGACATCGAAAGATCACATTTGAATGATCGTACAACACAAGCACATTCCAAGGTTCTACCAACGTTTCACATCAAGTGGTATCTAGAGTCATACAACCAAATGAGATATGAGTAGAGTTGTTAAAGAATTGCCCCTCACGTGAAAGGTGAAACTGACTTGACCAATCCGAACTAGACCCACAAAATTTGAAAAATAGAATATCTGGAACCGATCCGTTTAAAACCGAATTAACCCGATATAATAAATGACCCAAACCTGAATATGACCCGGACCCGATGAAACCCAAATAGAATAGCCCGATAACGGCCCGATAATTGGATATAACCCGACCCGATAGCCCGAAGCATCTTGACCCGATATGACACGATAGCTTGAAGTGACCCGATCCGAAAATGAATCGGACTCGATTAAACCCGAATAGAATAGCCTGATAACAACCCGATAACCCGAAGTAACCCGACAACCCGAAGTAACCTAACCCGATAGCCCGAAGTAATCCGACCAGATATGACCCGGTAGCTTGAAGTAACCTGAACCAAAATGAACCGATAACCCCACCTATTTTAATGCATATAAATAGGGTAATTTAAATTACATTGTTATTTTTTATTATTTGCACACACACAAACACATACACACAAAACACACATATTATTTATCATTCATATGTCTTTTACATTATAGGAAAAACAAAGTAGGAAAAACATATTCATATTATTTAGATCAAACGGATTGGTCGGTTATTTAGATCAAACGAATTAGTCAATATCCGGATTATTCGGACCACCAATCATATTCGTAGATAGTTATCCGATCCTGCTAAAATCTTATTTGGATACCATGTTTTATAGTTTATATCAAACAGATTATTTAAGTTTCTCATTAATATAACTAAATAAATAATGTTTTACAAGTTTAAAAAATTATATAAATAACTTTCTAATCTACAAAGTGTTATCGTTAGCAATTGTACTCTTAATACATACTCCTCTTAATACATACTCCGCTTTTTTGGAACTGACTTTAGTTCTATTACTAACGACCTACGATCCAATGTACACTTATGTACGTTTTCCTTTGGAGGTGATACCGAAAATTCCATTTGAAAGATCAAGCAACACAAGTAGAGTCCAAGGTTGTACCCTTGGTTCACATAATCGTTTTACAAAGTGTGAACTAGACATGCTACCCTAAGTAGGGTAGCCTAACGTGTTGAAAAAAAAATTGTTCTATGCTGTTCTGGCATCTTGCAAGACATTAGTATCACAGAGGATGTGTAAAGATGGTGCCATTGTCCTCAGACTAATACTCCTACGAGGCATGTAGATCTTATATAACCTCGATAGAATGTGTCTTAGTACTCTCTGGTGGTAGGGCAACATTGAGCTCCTAGCCTGTTGGCCGATAACGTCATCGTGCAGAAGTGGTAGGTTGCCCGCCTCTTAATGAGCTAAAATAAAATGATTTTTTTTGGAAAATAAACATAATCTATTCATAGTTACACATCATAAATAGATGTTAAAAATAATATACTAATGCTAATCATAAATTAATAGTTAGTTACTCGTAAATTAATGGTTAGATAATTGTAAACTAATCGTGAACTTATCGTAAACTACTTGTTACTTAATCTTAATGTAATAATCATATTTGCTAAGCCTAAATTAAACTAATATATCTAAAACTTGATGAAAGTAAAATTGTACGGTAATCATAATCTAATCATCATTTGCTATACCTAAATTAAACCTAATATATTCGAAATTTCTCAGAAGATAAACGTAATCGAAAATTTATCGTATAATAATCATAAACTAATCATAATCGGAAACCAAAACTCGAAAGAGATTTTAACGTGAACACATGCACTCATTCATACACATGCATTCCTACCAAAAAAAAAAAAAATCATAAACACGCATGACGCATGTATGCTCATGTGCCAAGCTTCAGCACCACAACCCTGTGTTGAAGTTGGCTTCCCACCGGTGAGTTCATCTTCGTCACCACCGCTGAAAACAGTGGTCCTTGGAGGGTTTTACAAAAATCAATTTCAAGCAAAATCAACCCAATTTCACACAATCTTTAGACAATACAACTTAATTTAACTAAAATAAACCAAATATAAGCAATCGTAGGCGAAATCGCAAAACTAAACTGAATGAAAGTTATATTCATGTCCTTAAAATTTATCAAGGACTAAAAACTTTGCCCATAGAGCCATGACGTTACACTATTATCTTTTTTTTTAGTTTGTTGTATGTGCCCCTAACAATCTTGTTCAGTTTAAACCTAAAAATCTATCGAAAAAGTTAGATTCATGACCTTAAATTTACTAAGGGACTAAAAACTTCGCATTTTGACGGCGCTCATTGAACTCGGGTGCCGGCGTCTATTAACTTTTTAATATTAGAGTTTTGGACGCCGATGGAAAAAAAGTTAAACCCGTAATTTTAGACATAACACTATCATGAACGATACAAAACAAAAAAGGTTTGGGCGCCGGTTCCCACATGGCACCTGATTTAAAATAAAACTTTTAAAAGTTGGACACTGATGGATCGAATTTCTTCGATACTAAGTAATTGAAAATCGTGTGACCAACACATAATTTATTTTTGGGATGATTGTTCAAACCTTTTTTTGGTAAGATTGTTCAAACCTTTCTAATTTATTAATAAAAAAAACTCATAAATCAATTTGAAAAGCAACAAATAACTGATTCTAGAATGAACTAGTTTAAACATGATTGAAAAATACAAAATCTTGGTGACGTAATTTGGGCAAAACCCTACTCTGCAGGATCTCAGGAGGGGAGAGCCGGCCCACTCCACTAAGTAGTTTAACATTTAAGAACAGAGCTTCGAAGAAGCAAGTAGAAGAATATCACAAACTCTCAACAAGTCTAAAGCTAAATGAACAAGAAGACAAGAAACAAAGATATGGAAGACTACTCTAAAGCCTTTTAGGCTAGTATTCAAGCTTCCAGTGAAGCGAGATTTAGACGAAGAAGAGAACGTCGGAGAAGGATCTCAAACGAAGCACTCAACTCGGAACTCTCGTACTATCTTTTCTCTCTTTGGTGTTTCAGAAAAGCTCTCAGAGACTCGGGGAAGGAGAAGAAGCGTTAGCGGCATTAGGATTTGAGAGAGACAATTGAGCTTAAGTACTTAGGGACCAGGGGTGATCACTCCAGCAACACAACATTTCATCACCTAACTTTGCGCTCTTCTCAGTTAAATGATCACGTGCAAGTCTCTTGTTGCTGGGTTGGAGTATCTTGACCTGATCAAATAGGCCCACAACTTTGCATTCAACCCACCAACTTAACAATCCAGTAACTTAGGCCGCCAACTCCTCAAACCCTATCCTACGTCTTCAGGATATAAGATCTGAGTTGGTTAGACCGTATCGGGTTTACTTATACAACCTAACAATTGCCCTCCTAAACTCGGTTCTAAATATAAAAAAACTAGCTACCAATAGTGGATCAAGGGTTCAGAAGTCAATAATCAATCCATGGTTGCACGTCTCAGGTGTCATCATCAATGTGTAGATAGCTTCTGTAGTAGGGAAACTTGTCTACAATGACTATCTTTGTGTCAAAATCTGAGGGATTCAAGTCTCCCTTGATCTTTTGGATCTGAAGTTGCTTGTGCTTGACCTTCTTCCTGATATAGTGGTGTCTGACATCGGTATGCTTGTTTCTTTCATGATACATGGAATTTTTGCACAGGTATAGAGCACTCTAGCTACCAGTATAACAAGAACATAACTTCTTTTCTCTATCATATCTCTTCTATTAGCCTTTTTAACCATGTGGCTTCTTTAGTTGCTTCAGTGACAACCATGTATTCAACTTCAGATAAAGACAATGCTACCACTAACCATTGTTGTGACTTCCAGGAGATGCAGTTCCCAACCCAAATTAAATAACGATCAATTGTTGATATGTTGTTATCTTTATTACTAGCATAGTCAGAGTCTAAAAAACCAACCAAGTTAGTCCGAGAAGTATGTTCTTTATATAAAAGGCATTTCCTTTTAGTACCATACAAGTATTTGAGCATATATTTCATAGCATTCTAGTGAGTGGGACCAGGATTAGACATGTATCTACTAAGCACAAATATATCAAAAGTTAAATCAGGACAAATACACAACATATATTATTGATCCAACAACCATGTCATAAGGTATAGTTGACATGTTGTTCTTACCTATAAATGTGGATGGACAATCTCTTTTAGACAGCTCTAAGTGCCCTCTTAAAGGAAAAAGTGCATGTTTATAGTTAAGCATATTAAACTTTTGAAGTACTTTATACACATAGTCAGATTTGGCTAGCAACATACACTTATTAGTTCTATTCCTAGTAATGAAAATGTCTAAAATTTTCTTAGCATGTCTAAGGTCTTTCATGTCAAAGCGTTTTCTCAAGTCATGTTTTATACCAGAAATAAGAACGTTAGAAGGAGATATGAGTAATATGTCATCAATATATAACAACACATACAATTGAGTGGACGAAGAGAAAAAAGACGCTTATGGTGGTGCATCTTCTTTCCATTGGACTCACTAGAGAGGAGGATAAAAAGGTGATCAAGTACATTATCTAAACTCAAAATTAACTACAATTAAAACTATATATATATATATATATTGACTAAAAAAAATCAGCCTAATGTTGATATGTACATATTATCAAAGGAATAAAAACAAATTCATTAATATATTATTATAGACGACTTTACTTTCATTATATTGTATAGAGTCAATTTTGTCTTTTCTATAAATTTCGGTTGAATGTTGTTGATGGAGTTTTATTTCATAATATTATTAGTGGTTGATATTTTATTTTAATTTTTTTTTATATATGTAAGATTATGTGTTTTTAAAAACTTTAATTAGGTTTAATAATTTTCTATGATAGCCTATATTTGTGGATAGTCTAGGAAGAAGCACATGTGAAGAATTAAGGTTTCCACATCGACAATATTGGGATTACAAGTCTAGTATATAAGGTTGGTGGGCTACTCCTACTATCGCCAATTGGTTTTAAAATGGAACCCTGTTGGGCTTGTGTACTGAAATTGGGCCCAACGCGCATATGCGCTTGGACGTGCGATGGACCCCCACGTCCATTCTGACCCAACAAAATCTATGATGGTATCAAAGCAGGTTCTGGCTTATTGGGCTTGTCGGCCTTAAGACTCAATTGCGGACATGGACAATGATAGTCCGTCCGGTTGGGCTAGCTGGCCTTAAGGCATTTCGTTAAGTGTCAACCGAGCCAGACGGTTGCACTTGAGGGGGCGTGTGGAGGATTAAGGTTCCCACATCGACAATATTGGGATTACAAGTCTAGTATATAAGGTTGGTGGGCTACTCCTCCTATCGCCAATTGGTTTTAGGATGGAACCCTGCTAGACTTGTGTGCTGGAATTAGGCCCAACGTGCATATGCGCTTGGACGTGCGATGGACCCCCACGTCCATTCTGACCCAAGGTATATCAATTAAGCTCTACCATCAACATCAATTTAATACTAGTCTACAAGACTACAAGCCTAGTTTGTGTAACACCCCAAATTCGCGGGACTCGGGATGCTACGGGCGAGACCTCACAATGGGTCCCGACCCTTAGCTTGACAACAATTTCACCGGACCTTTCCAACAAGGCACAAATAAAGGTGAAAACTCAAAATGTTTTTAATGTATGCGGAAACCGAAAAGTAACGAATACAAAGTGGAAACTCAGCCGAGTTCTCAAAACAACATAACCCAAATACGAAAGTCTAAATGGTACAATAACATCCACAAACTAACGATATGAAACATAACCCAAAAACGCCCCCGTCCTATAATGTACGTAGACCCCAGCTATCCACTCCTCCGCCTCACTCGGCGGCATCCCTAACCTGCAAGTCATCTACACAAACGGTTTAAAACCGTTAGCTAATATTCTAAGCATTAGAAAAGCGGTGAAGGCACAAACACATACATAGCACATAACATAAAACACACAAGTCTGGTTAATTATCTTTATAATATTAAGTCGTATCCCGTTCTAATTCAACTTCGGTTTGTGGCACGAGACCACCGTGGTCTCGCCTCGGTCCCTACTTACCGGCAAAGAATGGTACGGATGCACCCGACCATCTGACCCGCCGGGCTAGTCGCCGAGATCCTCCTAGACCCACGCAGAGCTAGGCAGAATGTCACCGCCCGTTCTCATACACTTGGGCCAAAATAATACATAAGGTCGGTGGTCCTAATTACCGGTTTAATTGTTTATAACAAGAACATAAAAACACACCACCAAACACACATCAATGCTACGAGCTAAGTAAGTCCGGAGACTTACCTCGTCACCACACTCAACTCACAACACTCTCGCTTCCTTAAGGAGGAAGCCCACAACCTGCTCACAAGAAGATATACATATCAACACATGCTCACGCTCAAGAAGTCTTAGACTTCACTCTAGTGATCTAAGCAAGATCACTTAACCCTCAAGCTAGGAATGCATCCTAGGGTCCAAGGTACTCACCACACTCTCAGCACATGAAAGCAACTCACAACAGTTTATAACCTCCCATGATCTTAAACCTCAACCAAGAAGGAACAAGCTAGCCTAGAAGGTCCATCATGCTCAACATACTCATAGCCATCAACTACATCGAGCCTTAAGGGCTCCTAGGTTCACAACCACTAAGTGGCATTTCAAGCTACTATAGATCCATCCTAGGCATGCTACTAACATGATACAACTACAAAACTAAGGAAGGAACGAAGGGGAAGGCAGGAGAAGCCTACTATTACAGAAACCGCAGCCGCGGAGTCAAGCTGGAGCCCCTGCGGACACAGGAGCCGCCCCCGCGGAACCAGGAGCCGCACCCGCGGTGGCCGCGTCGAGTGCCAGGAGCCGCCCCTGCGGCCGTGCCGGGCCGCACCCGCGGATGTGCTGAGCCGCCCCGCGGGTTCTGTGTAGAACGTCGTCTTCTTCGTCTTCGATCGTGGATCCTTGGCTCCAAAGTCCTTCTTCTCTTGCTGGATCTTCTCCAAACACCCACCACTAATCTTAGGCACCTCTCCTTGACCTAAACGAGCTAAGAACATATGCATGCAAAGAGTTGAGCAAAAACTCCTCAAGATCTTCCTCCATAGCCATGGATGAAGGAGGGAGGAAGAAGAAGGAAAAAACAGCAAGGAAGAGAGGGAAGGGAGAGGAAGGAGCTTACCAACAACCTGGGATCTTCTTCTGCAGTCTACAGCTTGGATCCTCAAGCAACAAGGAAGAAGAGAGGAGAAGAGAGGAGAAGAGAGGGAGTGTGGAAGAGTGAATGAAAGGAGTAACGTGAAATGTGAGCAAGGAAGGAGAGAGAGAGACAAGGACTTAAAAGGAGGTGTGGGGATCAAGGGGTCAGCTGACCTCTTGTCCCTCACACGGACCGAGGGGTCGGAAATGACCCCTTGTCATTTTTAACCCGGAACGAAGGGTCGGAACGCGGAAAAAGAGGACAAACGACGAGTCGGCTCGGGATTTTCTTAGGAATAAATCCCGGCACTCGGCATCTCGGGCCTACGGGTGAACTACAAGGTGCTCCAAGTCCGGAATAAATTCCGGGCGTTACAATTTGGCACTTTAAATGTAACTGAAATTAATTCAAACTAACAAAATTAGAAGGTCACAAGGGCTTCTTAACGTGGAAATCAGTGGTTGACAAGAGGATAATAATAATAAAGGTTTTTTTTTTACTTATTCCTACGAGAGACTAAATTATTACTATTAAAATGGATTAGAGTCTAGTAGATGAAATATATGAAACAGAGAATATTCAGTCAACGTGCAATATTTGCTCCCGTTTGGTTGTAACTCCAGAAACGAAAACGGAAACGGATTGAAAATGAATATAGTCCATATTTGTACCTTGTTCATGGAATCCATTCAATGTAATTTCATGAAAAATGCACTTACTTCCCCCCATTTTGTTACCCTATAGGATATCAAAACTAATCAATTTCTACTATAATTACTTCAAATAACAAGGAATGATTCCCAAAAACTTCATGAACATGGGTATACATATGGACTACATACGTTTTCATTCCATTTCCGTTTCCGGAGCTCAAACCAAACGGGCCCTTAATATGGATTAGAGTAACTTCTTATGGTATGAAACTATGAAACCATTTGAAATCAAATTTGGTTGTAAGATTAATTGAAGTCACTTCTTAAGTTTGACCCCGTTTTTTTAACCAATTCTACCAAAAAAATTGCATTCACTTATGTTCTTCTCACATCCATCTTCTCATCGTCATCTCATTCTTCTTAGGTTCTTCATCTTTTCATTCTCAAAACTCATTTAATGGAGTATTTGAGAAATGTATTGTTCCACCATGGTGCATTGCAACTTCCCTACCTGAAAGAGCTTAAGGGTGTGATCGAAGATCATATTATGGCTCTTTATGTTGTTTTCGGTTCATTTAGTCCGAAGGTAGTGTCGTTCAAGCACAAGATGAACAAAAGGTCAACCTTCTCCGAGTTATTGCTAGTTTTAATATTAGCTCTATATGTTAGATGAATGCAATTTCAGTAGTGTTGTGGTTGATGGAATTCCTCACACCCTTCCCCGAGTCTCCTTAAAGAAGATTCGTCAGCATTAGATTGGGCCTTCAGATTTGGTTTTCATTCCTTAAATAATGAATTGGATATATCCGATTTCAAATTTAGTTCAGTTGATTCCATATTTGATCTTATATTTCATGCATGATGCGAATGTTGATTCATACCAGCCCCTTACTCCTCCTTTGCAGACGGGAGAGGACAAGGACGTGGAATCTTTTGTTGCTCCTTTGTAGATGAGAGATGACCCGCAACCTTCTACTCCTACTATTATATACGTGGTATGAGAGACTTTGTCTTCTCCACATACTATAAGAGCCGACTTTGTCTTCTCTCCAACCTTCGATTGTGATGTGTTTGATAGTCTCATCCCCACACTCCTCCCCGTGTCTCCCTAAAGAAGATTCGTCGGCAAAAGACCTGACCTTTGAAGTTAATTTCATTCCTTAAATATCGAACCGGATGTACAAATATTTCAAATTTAATTGAGGTGTTTCAAGATTTGAACTTATATTTCAACCATTAAGCGATTTTTAATTCATATTAGCATTCTAATACTCCTTCACAAATAGATGAGGATGAGGACCCGAAGAAGGTTTATTGGAGAAGTGAAAGGGCGAAGCTGATGGATATAAAACGTGAGATTCAAGTCTCAAACAATAATGGAGTCAACTTACGTTGTTTAGTCAATGATGATATAATTATAGACTTGCATTTGGGTTTTCTAGAGGGGTGATTCATTCATACACATACGCCATGGTTTTAGGACTACAATAGGGTGCTCAACAAAGGTGTGGTCCGGCTCGACCACCAAATCATCATAACTCACGATGTGTCTCGGATATGGTATATACTTCCTCAGCTGAGACACGTGAAATACAGGGTGAACACCCTCTAATATCGGAGGCAAGGCTAATTTGTATGCTGCGCTCCCAACCCGATCCAGAATCTCGAACGGTCTGACATATCGGGGGCTCAACTTCCCCTTAATGCCAAAACGTCTAACACCTCGTGTCGGGGACACTCTCAGCCACACATGGGCTCCTACTCTGAACTCTAGAGGTCTACACCTCCTATCTGCATAACACTTCTGACGGCTCTGTGCAGTCAACATCCTCTCTCTAATCAGTGCTACTTGAACTTGTTCAGATCCGGGCAACCCGCCCGGCCCGGACCGCCCGCCCGCAAAAACGGGCGAGTATGAACACCAAGACAAGCCCGGTCGGGCCTCTCGGCCCGGCCCGTTAGTCCCGACGGGCCGGGTACGGACAGGGTACGAGGCCCGGTCGGGCCGCTCGGCCCGGCCCGGGGCCCGGCAAAAAAAAATAAAATAATTTATTATTCGTAAAGTAGTAAACTGTAAACCCTAAAGTGATTGAAGGCAACTGGAAAGTGGCAAGGCAAGTCTCGCGACCCCTCTTCTCTTCCAGCCGTCACCCTCTTCTCTTCCAGCCGCTACTGCCGAGCGCCGAGCCTCTGGCCCTCTCAATCTCACCCTCTTCCCGTCGTTGTCCTCGACTCGCCCCCTTCCAGTCGTCCTCTTCCGCGACTTGTAGCGCCGCCACCGAAGCCTCCTCTACCTCCGTCTTCTGGTAAGTTTTCCGTCTATCTTCATTCTTCTCCTTTCTTACTTCTTAGTCTTCTATCATTGTTCTTACTTCTCATGTATGAACACAGACAGTAGATCTTGTCCAAGCTTTGTCTTCTATTGTCTGCGTCGCCACCAGAGCCCCTATTCGTTTGTATTATCCGGTAAGATTTCGTCAGCTTCTTGAATGCCTCTTCCTTTGTCTTCTATTGTATATGAAATTTACTCATGAAATATGAATGCTCCTGGATTGAAAATTTGATCTTGGATTGACTGAGAGATGATCTTGGATTGACTGAGAGATGATCACTCATGAATGTTCTGTTTGACTGCTTCTTCCTTGTTCCTTCTTGAATGCCTCTTGGATTGACTGAGAGATGATCTTAGATTTCGTAAGCTTCTTGAATGCCTCTTCCTTGTTCACTCATGAATGCTCTGTTTGATCTTGGATTGACTGAGAGATGATCACTTGATTGAGAAATGATCCTGGATTGCAAATTTGCAAGATTTCATGTTTAATGTCTTGAACAAAGAATGATCTTCATTGTCTAGTGTCTACTGCAGACTGCAGTGTTATGGTCTTCTGATGATGACTAAAAATTAAAAACATAGGGAACTTTTTATGTAGAAGTGGACATAGCCTACACATGACTTACAATCGGTTGATGTAATGATTCATTCTAGTTTCCAACTTCCAATTATAAACTAATTTTGTGTCTTTTGTATTTGTAGACGATGGTTGATCCTGACTCAAAAGCTAATGATGATGTTGAGGTTTCAAGCGGAGGTGTAAGCACACAATGCACTACAAGTGGAAAAAAGCTTACTTCAAATGTGTGGGCTGACATGACCAAATCTGTGAATGATAATAGTTCAATTACAGCTACCTGCAACCACTGTAAGAAAGTTTTAAATGGTCATCCAAATAGTAGTACATCGCATCTTAAAAGACATATTTCTTCATGCTCTGCTCGTCGTGTCCGTGATGTTAAAGGTTATTGCATTTCTGGTGCTGGTTCTAGTAGTAATGTTATTAATGTGAATCAAGTGTCATTGAGAAGTCATTTTCCTGGTTTTGATGAAATCCGTGATGCTTTGTGTCAGTTTGTCGTATCAAGGGGTCATTCTTTTAGTATTGTGGAGGAACCTAGTTTTAAAAATCTGATGAGAACTGTTGCACCTGATTTTCAACTTGTTGGTAGACTTACAATTAAGAGAGATGCAATTTCTCGTTATACAGAAGCAAAAAAATTGGTTTGTGTTGAGTTACAAAATGCTCCTGGTAGGATTAGTTTTACAACCGGCAATTGGAGAAGTGAGAACAGTTCTAAAGAGTTTATGTGCTTGACAAGTCATTGGATTGATCGTGATTGGAAATTACAAAAGCGTATGATTAAGTTTTCAGCTTTAACTCCTCCATTTGATGGTGTTTCACTTGCATTAGAGGTTTTGTTGTGTTTGGGTGAATGGAAAATTGCGGATAAAGTTTTTACCATCACACCTGATAATGCATCATATAATGATACTATGATTGGATCTCTAAGGAATCATCTCATTAGGAAACACTCTTTGTTATTTAATTGGACAATTTTTTCACATGCGGTGTTGTTGTCATATCATTAACTTGGTGGTGCAAGCCGGTTTGAAGCTGTTAGATGTAGTAGTTGTGAAAATCCGCAAGATTATTATTCATTTAAGGCATTCAATTCCGAAGAAGAAAAAGTTTTATGAAATTGCTTGCACTAACTTTGGTTTGAGTCCTACCAAGAAGCTGCGTTTGGACATATGCCTATTAGGTGGAACTCTACTTTCACCATGCTTGATCGTTTTCTATACTTTCGAGATCCAATTGATAGTTTTGTTACCAAAGATTCTGATTTGAAAGCACACCGTTTGATAGTTGAGGATTGGGACAAAGTTGATGAGATTCAACAGTTTTCTGCATCAAAGACACCTACTGCCAATGTGTATTTCCATGGAGTGTGGAGTATTCATATGCATTTGCTATCTGTTATGGAAGGTCCTCATTGTGTTGTGTCTGACATGGTTGCTCAAATGCAATTGAAATTTGCAAAATATTGGGGTGATTACAATTTGCTTTTATCTTGTGCTGTTGTTTTGGACCCTCGTATGAAACTAGAAGGGGTTCGTTTTTGTTATGAAAAGCTGTTTGGGGCTGAAAAGGCTAAAGAGATGATGAATAAGGTTAAAAAACATTTTTGGAACAATTAGAGGACTACAAAGACCGTGGAGTGAACACAAATAGTGCTGAAAATAGCGAGGCTGAGGCACCGAATGTGATGCTTGATTCTGATGTGAGTTTTAGGAGGTTTGCTTCATCTCCTTATGAGATTTTGTTTGACCATTTGTCCAAGAAAATGAAGACTAGTAATAAACCAGAGTTGGAGCAATATCTTGATGAAAAGAATTATGATTTTAGGAAGGAGTTTGATATTCTTGAGTTTTGGAAGTCTAATGTTGATAGTTTTTCAGCCCTTTCTTCTTTGGCCCGGGATATTCTATCCGTCCCTATTTCAAGTGTTCCTTCTGAATCTGATTTTAGCTTAGGGAAGAAGATGATAACTTCATCTAGAAGCTCTCTTGCGGCGGATACTGTTGAAGCACTTGCATGTTATGAAGATTGGTTACGTGTGAAGGGCTTGCTTGAAGGTAATTGATCTCTTTATATTTTATTTTCTACTATAATAGTGTTATATTTCAATTTGAAGTTCATTATTTAAGACTTTTCTTTTAATATTTCAAGGTTCATCTAAAATCCTTCGAATTGGAGTACCGGTTGAAGAGGGTGAAGACGAAGAGGAGTCGTGCATTATTTCAAATAGAGAATGAAGAATTGAAGATGTTGTTTGAGATAATTATTGTTCTATATTGTTACTTGGTATTTTGTTATCTTGATTGTTGAGACTTTTGGTTGTTACTTGTTGAGTTGTTGCCTTGTTGGATATATTGTTACTTGTTGCCTTTGTTGGATATGTTGTTAGTTGTTACTTGGCACTTTGGTACTTCGTACTTGGTAGGTATTATTGCTCTATCTTGATTCTTGAGCTTTTGATTGTGTTTTCGTTGAATCTTTTGATTATGGTTGTATGATACTTTTCGAGTTTCATGTAGTTTGTTTTTATTGAAGAGGTGTATGCACATTACAGATTTACAGGCACACTGCAAATTATACAGGTTTATACTGCTGAATTATAGATGAAGTCATGCAGTTTTTATTAAAAAAAAGGGTACCCGCCGGGCAGCCTGGCCCACCCCCGGCCGGGCGGGTACGGCACCCCATACAGATCTATGCTACTCGAGCCACATCATCTTGAATCTGATCAGGTGTCAGACCACTAACACTGCTCTACTCATCCCAACATAACAGGGTACGACATCTCTGCCCATACAGTGCCTCATATGGGGCCATCCCAATAGATGCATGCCAGCTGTTGTTGTATGAGAACTCAACTAGTGGGAGGTGATCCGTCCACACTTGTCCCCAATCCAACACACAAGCTTGCAACATATCCTCCAGTGTCTGAATGGTCCTCTCTGACTGACCATCTGTCTGAGGATGAAACGCAGTAGTAAAATGCAAACTCGTCCCCAGGGCAGTCTGAATCTGCTGCCAAAACCTCGAGGTAAATCGTCCATCTCTGTCTGAGACGATCGTCCTCGGTACACCATTGAGTCTCACTATCTGCCTAGTGTACGCCTCTGCTAATCTGCTCACTGGCCACGTTTCCCGAATAGGGATGAAACGTGCCGTCTTCGTCAATCTGTCCACTATGACCTAGATGGCATCAAAACTCCGGCTCAGTCTTAGTCCAGTCACAAAATCCAGGGTGACATCCTCCCACTTCCTCTGTGGAACAGGAAGTGGATGGAGTTCACCTCTAGGTCTGAAATGCTCTATCTTGACCTACTGGCAGGTCGCACACTGTGCCACAAATCTGGCCACATTGGGCTTCATCCCTCCCCACCAATATGAACGTCTCAAGTCATGATACATCTTACTCGTACCTGGGTGCACAGAGTAAAGTGTACAATGAGCCTCCTGTAAAATCCTCTGACGTAGATCTGCATCAGCGGGTGCACAGACGCGACTGCGGCGCCTCAACACTCTATCTGCTCCCAAAAGGAACTGTGGTGCCTCATCCCGAGACATCCTCTCTCGTATCCTCATCATGTCAGGCAGGTCTCCTGCTTCTGTTGAATCTCGCTCAACAGATCAGGAAGAACCTCTAAAGTACTCAATCGGGCATCCTCATCAGGAAACTGGATGTCCAACTCTAACCAGATCAGGTCTCTCTATAACTGAGACTGTAATGTCAATCTCGTAATCGCCTGCTCTCGAGGCGTCTTCCTGCTCAAGGCCTCGGCGACAACGTTCGCCTTCCCTGGATGGTACAAAATCTCCAGATCAAAATCCTTGATCAGCTCAAGCGACCTACGCTGACTGTTATTCAATTCCCGCTGCGTGAAAATGTACTTCAAACTCTTATGGTATGTGAAGATTTGACATGTAGCACCATACAGGTAATGTCTCTAGATCTTCAAGGCATGAACTACCACTGCCAACTCCAGATCATGAGTCGGGTAGTTCTCCTCATACGTCTTCAGCTGTCTAGACGCATATGCAATCACTCGGCCTCTCTGCATCAACACACATCCCAAGCCTAGCTTGGATGCATCACTGATTACCACAAAATCCTCTATACCCTCTGGCTGTGCCAAAATAGGAGCAGAAGTCAGACGTCTCTTCAGCTCCTCAAAACTCTGCATACACTGATCATACCATACAAATCTGGTAGTCTTCCTCAGCAAACTCGTCAGTGGACGGGCAATCACAGAAAATCCCTCCACAAAGCGTCTGTAATAACCGGCTAGGCCAAGGAAGCTACGTACTTCCTTGACGTTCGTCGGTGTAGTCCAAGCTGTTACTGCCTCAATCTTGGCCGGATCCACCTTGATTCCTTCAGCGGAAACAACATGACCCAGAAATACTACCTCTGGCATCCAAAACTCGCACTTAGAGAATTTAGCATAAAGTTCTCTATCTCGTAGAACCTGTAGCACAGTCCTCAGCTACCCTGCGTGCTCCTCTCGGCTGCGAGAGTACACCAAAATGTCATCTATGAAGACCACCACAAACTAATCCAGGAAGTCGATGAAGATGTTGTTCATCAACTCCATAAAAACTGCTGAGGCATTCGTAAGCCCAAATGGCATCACTACAAACTCGTAGTGTCCATATCTGGTCCGGAATGATGTCTTGTGCACATCCTGCTCTCTCACCCTCAACTAGTGATACCCTGAGCGCAGGTCAATCCTGGAGAACATTGTCCCTCCCTGAAGCTGATCTAACAAGTCATCAATACGAGGCAGTGGATACTTGTTCTTCATGGTTACCTTGTTTAGCTCTCTGTAATCTATACACAGTCTCAACGATCCGTCCTTCTTCCGTACGAAGAGGACAGGTGCTCCCCATGGGGATACGCTAGGGCGAATGAAGTCCTTCTCAGCCAGCTCCTCAAGTTGCTTCTTCAGCTTAACATCTCAACAGGTCCTAGGATCGATACCCGGCTCTGATACCAACTTTGTAACACCCCGAATCCGTAGGACTCGAGGTACGCTACTGGGATAGGATCTCACAATGGATCTTGACCCTAGCCTGACAACAAGTTCACTGGATCTTACAACAAGGCACAGATAGATTAAATACAAAACATGAAACTGATATATATATAAGTATCAAAAGGTGATACAAAAGTACCGCTGAGTACAAATAAAACATAAACTGTAAAACAAAAGATCCCATATCCCCGATAACGCCCCAGTGTACGGAGCCCTCAACGGATCACCCACTCTGGATCACTCTGCAGCTCTCCTAACCTTTAAAGGATCTACAACACAGTATAAAACCGTTAGCTAACCATACACATATATATAGAGATGCAGAAGCACAGTCACACATCAGAGAATAATAAACACCTCATCATGCTATCACACATTTACCCGGTTTATTATCTTTATAACGTCAATCATTTAAATAGTATAAATATCTGCATATGAATATATGTGACACGAGGAATATATATAAAATCCTCGCCTCTGAGTACTATAGCTAGCTGGAGTGGTATAAGCGCACCTTCCCGTATACTATAAGGAGTGGTCAATGCCCTTCCCGTATACCAGATCTAACTAGACTACAGAGTACTTCCCAGACTCCACTACGGGATGAAAGGCAAGTTGTCACAACCACTACAATGGGCGGTCAATATATCATAGGTCGGTAATAAACCATATCACATGCTATAAAGCATATAACAAACACCACTCATGCATACATCCAATATAAGGATGGTAGCTAAGTAAGTCCTATGGACTTACCTCAACCTCATAAGTAGTCTCAACTACGATCAACTCTCAACCTGGTCCACTCCAATTTGGAGGACAACACTGCCTAGTAACAAGGCATAACAATGTATCAAACTCATATCCATCACAGGGGTCACACCTAGACCCAAGGGATCCATAAGGATTGTATCCTAACTCATAAACCTCAAAGCCATAACCGGCATAAAAGATATCATGATCATCCTCATTCTATCCTCATACACATACCTCGTATGCCACTAAGCCGCTCATACTAGGAAAGGAAATGATCATACTACTCTAAGTAGATCCTGTACAAGACGCACCTGCGGAATGGAAAGACGCAGGGGCGGAACAAGGCAAACCGCGGGCGCGGCAAGGCTCGGCCGCAGGCGCGGTGACAGGGCCGCAGGCAAGCGTTTGCGCTGAGACAGTGGCCGCGGGCGGCGGCTTCCGGGCGCGGGTGCGGTGACAAGGCTCTCGCAAGGGCGGCTTCGCTGGACCGCGGGGGCGGCGACAATGCAAAGAGTGATCCCGCGGTTCCTCTTCGGCTCTTCACGTGATCAAATCACGTCTTCTCTCATCCAAAATCAAGCACAAACATATACATACATAAACCAACATGAATATACCTCAACATGCATCTAATCCTAAGCTAGGAAGAGGAAGAACAAGAAAGAAAGAAAGGAAGGAGAAGCAAGAAGCTTACCACACTTGTGGTCCTAGGCTGCAAGGAAGATCAACAAGCTCCACAACTAGCTCTTAAGCTTATCACAACATCCAACATTATCAACATCAACATCCTCACAACAAAACACTTCCAAACTCAAAGGAAGAACAAGATCAAGATCAAGGAGAGAAAAAGAAGAAGAAGAAGCAAGAAGGACGTAAGGGCTGGGAAAGTAAATGAAGAACACTTGCTCAACAAGCCAAAGCAAAGGAAAAAGGTTAAGGAAGTGAAAGAGTAAAGCACGGGTCAAAGAGCAACAAAGTCGACTGCAGCCGCAGGAAACCGCAGGGGCGATTCCTTGAGCCGCAGGGGCGGAAGAACAGATGAGCCGCAAGGGCGGCCTCACAGACCCGCGGGGGCGGCTAAGGCCAAAACTGGCTCAAAGACTAAGGCTCTTACAAAAGAGAACATCGTTTTGTGGAGAAGATGAAACTATGTGATAGTTATTGTCTAGGTTTACATCAATGTCCGGATGGTTCAAGACATCATGTTCACCATCTGATCGAGTAAATCCGATAGCTACTCACTATGGGAGGTTCAAGGCTGAAACATGCTACCGACCCAGATACAGTGACTCTTCCACTATACTCTCAAAAGTCTATTCCGTTTTTCATCAAAACAAAACATGTGTGAGATTAATTTCTATTCATGTGGGGGATTGTTGGAATCAATTTTAAAGAACTTGCGCCGGTTGCTTTTCCGGGAAATTTTCAGGTGGCTCCGGTCAATATCAACACCGGAAGACGGGAGCATTAGCTTCGTGGTTCCGAGTACTACAATTGGTATACTCATACGTGCAAATTGATGTCCAAATGAATGAGAAATTAATGCCCAAAGATGAGTGCTTGAAATGCATCTAGGGATAATTAACTGTGGAAGAACTTGTCCCACATCGACAATGTAGAGACTAGTGAGACACCATATATATGAGAATAATCCTAATATGGTTAACTAAGTTGATGGAGAGGTGATCTAGCAGTGGCTAGAACACATGCGCACGCATGCCGAGCTGAGCCGTGGCTCGTGGGCTCGTGGGAGTAGCGTCGGGCTAAGAGCCTTATGGACCTGATGCTGGGCTGGCTCCCTATCATTCGGTTATTTGGGCTGGCCCAAAGACTTTTCCTAATCTGGTTTGATTGAAAGTCAAACGCAGGCCCATTGGAAACCGGCCCAATCCGGTGGCTGATCCAATCCAAGAATTAGTCAAAATTAGTTGGCTATAATTCTCCATTTTTTAAACTTTATTTTATTCCTTTTGGAATGGATGGATGAGAGTGAATCTCTCAATCCACAATGGATGGATGAGAGTGAATCTCTCAATCCACAATGGATGGATGAGAGTGAACCTCTCAATCCACAACTCCTCCAAGACTCCTATAAAAGGAGAGCCTAAGGAGCTCATTCAACACACCAACACAAAGTAGAATCCTCTATTGCTCTCTTCTCTCTCCTCCTCCCCAAAGTTCCAAATTTCTAAGTCTGAGAGTACTCCGCTGAAGGTTCTCGTAGGCTTCAAGATCTGGTTACGTAGTCTGAATCAAAGGGCAGTTGTATCTTGGGATTCTTGATCGATCAAAACCCTTCGTAATAGGGGCGATTTTAGAATTAAGGAAAGAGCGTCTCGCCTCTTCCACTCATTATATCTTTTGATTCGTACGATTGGGTTAGTTCTAAACTTCCCTTGTTTTCTCAATTACTGAGGTCCTACACTTCTTACCCCGTCCAGGTGGACATTGCACTCGGACTGCTACTTACCGGCCCATCCTTTCTTTACCTTCACGCGACCCATCTCTTCCCTCCTTAGCTCCGGCCCAGAGTGGGACAAGCCCATACCGTTCACTCTTCCGTATCTAAGAGGCCGGCCTGCTCCTTGCATTTTCCTAGGTCCGGATGGCCGAGCTGACAAGCCAGATCAACCACCTCCACGTCACGCTTCCCCTCCCGTTCGTCAACAAAGTGTTTATTACAGTAACGATGACATTAAAGACGACCGCTATGGCGAAGCCCACGAAGAGCGTAGACCCACCTCAAAGAAGCTTCACCATCGTCGCCTTCCTTTGTTTCGTCTCGACTCGTCCCTCCCAACTACCCTTCTAACTCCGTATCACTCTGACGCCGAATCCCTTCCTACCGGCGCTACTCCCTCCCCTCGTTCCTTGCCATCCATCGCACCACGTAAACCTTTGTCTCAATCAACTGATCAGATGCCAACCCCCAACGTTATCTTCCCTAACCTCCTTATCTGCCGTCACCCTTTCCTGGAGATCACCAAGGAGGAAGACCTCTCTCCGGCGAACGGAAACACCCCACCACTACGTTAGCCGACAAGGTAACTTTCTTCCCCAACTTTGCACTATTGTCCTTACGGGTACACGAGGATGATGGATGAAGAAGGAATTTTTGTGTGACATGTGTAGTAGACAAGTTTCAAACCGAGATCCCCACATCCGTTTCCAACACCGGCCGCTTCCCTTTTTGCCACGGGTGAGACTCGAACTCAAAACCAATGTCCTTCTTTCCCTAGCGTTTGTCACTTGTGATTTTTCCACAGCCATGCCTCGAACCTAAGATGTACACTTTCTCCCCGCCTGGCGTTTAACATGGATAGTATGTTACTTACAGGACTCGAACCGGTGACTATCAACTTCCCTAAACGGCCGCCCCTTTTGCAAGCAAAGGAACTCAAACCCGTGACCTGTCTACTCCTTGTAGCCACCTGGTGCCATCCAATGCCGTTAAACCTTTCAAATAGACCTGGTTACGGTTAGACTCAAGATCCGATCTTTCCGTTTAATTCCGTTAAATTAGATTTTATTGTTAATAAATATTTTGCCGATTTAGGAATTAGTTATTTATATTTTTTTGTGATAATTAGTTAAGTTAGTTAGTGGATGTTGATGTGGATTTTGTTGATGAATTAGTAGAGTGATTGGATTGGTTTGAAGAGTTTGGATATAAGTTTAGAGAACAATATACAAACTTGGAATTGGAATGGAAATATGAGTAGTTAAGAAGATGGATAACGATAGATGAAATACCATAATTCCGAGATAGAGGAATGTTAGTGAAATGACCTTGATGTTGATGCGGGAACTTGGAATGGACATCTAGGTCCATGAACCTATGTCGTAGAAAGCGTAAGAGTATCGATGCTAGATATCATACCATGGTCTTTTAGAATTATAAATCGAGGAGTACTAAGGGTTGATACATCTTGATCATGATTCGGGATCACTGACTGACAGATCAAGAATAACGTTGGATACCAGTGTGGATAAGGTGAGTTCGTAGGACTCACTTAGCTACCATGATAATATTGAGTGTGTAGTAGGGTAGTGTGTGATATGTCTGTTAAATAAAATGAATGAACTAGACAACTACTTTTATGATTATAAAGAGAAGTCCAAGTGTATTATAACGGGCCGTAGTACTCTGTCCGGGCCGATGGTACCGGAAGATTCCCCGCGACCATTTTTAGTAGCGTATACGGGAGATATTACTCAAAACAAGTCCTACTAGTTTACTGGGACGGGGGGAGAGGGTTGGGCGACCCTCGTGCTACCATGAAATGTTGAATAATAGGATGACGAATTCCACCAAAGAAAAGATAAGAATCGAGATATTGTTTGATGCATGTTGAGTGGTTTACTGTATTACCTTATTTGTGATTGTTTAGAATTATAGATAACGGTTTTACCGTGTTATTAGAATTTGCAAGTTAGATCTCTACTGAGAAATCGTAAGTGGAGCGAACGGCCTGGGTATCTATATTCATTAATATATCTTGCAGTAGACTTTATTTCCTTTAAGTTGTTGGTTGTCGTACGCGTCTAGAATATGTCTTATTTAAACTTGTTCTTCTTTTCATGGATTTTGACTTTATAATATTTGTGTCTTGTTGCAAGGTTCATTGCTATTGTTGTCAAACTAAGGCCGGGACCCACTGTGAGGTCCTAGCCAATAATGCTCCGAGGTCACAGAATTAAGAGTATTACAATAAACTCATATGACTCACGTGGTTAGCACAAACATTACCCCACCTTAATTTTGCTACATATTCTAGTTATTATATCCGGACCGGGTACGGACGTGGTCCATTTGGGGAGACCCTCCCAATAACAAATTTTTTCATACATGCTGCCGGGAGGATTCGAACTCGAATCTCCAAGTCAACCACTTAAGGAGTCTAGCGCCACTTTACCACTAGACCAACTGAGTATTGGTTAAACCTCTTAATATTTGATGAAGGAGTATGTGTAACACAACAAACTTTTCGTTATGAGTTGTTTCTTAATTAAATGAACATAGGTTTGAAATTTCCACAAATTAAAAAAGTTCAATTGAAATGTATGTTCCAACATTTACAAACAAATTTTACTCAAATTAAATTTATCTAACATATAGTCTACATTTACCGTTAATTGTTCCAACTTCAGTTACCCAATATTAGTTACCCGATTTTAATACCCAACATTACATATCCAACTTCACTCATGTACATACCCAACTTCGGTTACCCAGTATTAGTTACCCGATTTCAATACCCAACGTTACATATTCAACTTTACTTCGGTTACTCAATAATAGTTACCCGATTTCAATACCCAACGTTACATATCCAACTTCACTTCGGTTACCAAACTTCGATTACCCAATATTAGTTACCCGATTTCAATACTCAACGTTACATACCCAACTTGACTTTGGTTACCCCACTTCGGTTACCCAATATTAGTTACCCAATTTCAATACCCAACGTTACATAGCCCACTTCACTTTGTTTACCTAACTTCGGTTACCCAATATTATTTAAATGATTTCAATACCCAACGTTATCCAACTTCACTTCGGTTACCCAACTTCTATTACCGAATATTAGTTACTGATTTCAATACACAATATTAAATATCCAACTTCACTTCGGTTACCCAACTTCGGTTTTCCAATTATTTACCCGATTTTAATATCCAACGTTAGATATGCAACTTCACTCATGTTCCCAACTTCGGCTACCCAACTTTGATTACCCAATATTAGTTACTCGATTTCAATATCCAACGTTGAGAATGAATGCTTTTTTATAGAAATAAATATAACCTTACGAACAAGTCTACAATTTTAATTACCCAATTATCTATTTTCTTCATATTAGGATTATCACTGTCCTTCTTTCTATAATTATCTAAAATATATCAATTATCTCTTTTCTTCTTCCTAGGATTTTCTAAGATATTTCAATTATCTTTTTCCTTCTTCCTTAGATTTTCTAAGATATCCCAATTATCTATTTCCTTCTACCTAAAACTGTCTAAGATATCTCAATTATCTTTGTTATATATTCTTCCTATGATTTTCTAAGATATCTCAATTATCTATTTCTTTCTTCTTAGGATTTTATGATATATATATATTATCTATTTCCTTGTTCCTAGGATAATAAGACACATAATTATTTTTTCTTCTAATAATAAAAAAATTCAAAGTGCATACTTAGTACCACATATTAAAAATAAGTATACACTTTGTATCCAATTAAAATAAATTACATTAGTACATCATTTATTTTAAGTTTGTGCGGGCTCTTAATTTGAAAATTAGTTGTAGAAGAGGATCTTGATGATAAGGGCTTGCTTTCCACTCCTACAAGAGTCTATATTATTAGACTTAAACTAATAGTTGTTGTTCTTAACCTAACAAACAAATTGTCTTTACTACAAATTTTGGTTGTTATGTGGTTGATGGAGTCTTATCTCTACACTCCTCTCCCAGTCTCCCTAAAGAAGATCTCACATTTTGATATGGATGATGAAGACATCTCCCATTTTAAATTAACAACTTGGCAATGATTAACAAACGGTTTCTTGCAACTTTGATGTTCACAACATTATACAAATAATGGATTTATTTAGTTTAACAAGTGTGGATTTTTTTAATAAAATAAAATTTTTAAATAACTTATTTGTTTAACAAATGTGACGGTTTAACAAAATTTTTTGGGCGTAAATTATTATATTAAAAAATAAAATTTTAAAATAACTTATTTGTTTAACAAATCTAATGGTTTAACAAAATCTTTTAGACGTAAAATCCTTAACGTATAACGTACGTTAAAATAAAATATCAAAATCTACAAAATCTAATAGTATATGTCAGACTTATCTTTTAAGTTAGGTAACGATCAACCTAAACTTCTCCTATACACTATCATTCCTGCCCTATATATATCTTCGTTGATCGGCAATATTGAAATAGATCAACATCTTGGCGCCCCGTCTGCACATCGTTACCCATTTGCTTCGTTCGCCGTCGACTGCCGCTCAATCACCGTTGTTCCGGCACTCTTCCTCGCATGTCATCAGGTACCTCAATCGATTTCTATGGTTTTCTTCATCTTTTCGTTTATCAATCGTTTTTTCATCGATGCGTGTTGTTGCTATAATTCATTTTTTTTACCGATTCATAGATCTACGGTGTTGGTTTTTTTTTTTTTGATATCAATAGATGCTAAACTAGATCTCTTATTTTATCTTGAATTAAGCGGTAATGGGAATTAAAGAGTTTTGTTGAAAGAGGAATTGCCTCCATTGTTGTGGGCTGCTCTACTCATCCTCTTGATCTAATCAAGGTCCGTATGCAGCTTCAAGGCGAAACCCCATGTGTCGGCCCTACCGTCGCTCATCAAATCCGGCCTTCGCTTGCTTTTCATTCGCATACTATTGTCACTCACACAATCTCCATCCCAACTCACGTCCCGCCGCCGCGTGTTGGACTTCTCTCCGTCGGTGTTAAAATTCTCCAACAAGAAGGTGTTGCTACTACGCTCTTCTCCGGCGTCTCCGCTACTGTCCTTAGTCAAACCTATACTCCACCACCCGTATGGGCCTCTATTATATCATGAAACAAAAGTGGTCCGATCCAAACACTGGAATCCTCCCCCTCGAAAAGAAAATCGGTGCCGGACTTATTGCCGGCGTGATCGGAGCCGCTGTAGGTAACCCCGCTAATTTGGCCTCCCACTTAATATGTGTGCTTGGCGGTAACTCCATCACCCGTATGGACCTCTATGATATGTATGAACTTAATGTTTGCTTATAATACTGAATTGCATGTTGTAGATCATAATAAAAAGATGAGACGGCAAAACACATACATCAAGCTAGCAATTTGAAAGGAAAAAAAAGAAGACAAAGAACAAGGCAATTTGAGACAAGGAGGTGTCACGTACCGAATACAGTATTGACAGGGTTCATGGCAACCTGATTCTTGGCCGCGTCTCCGTAAGCCTCTCGGTGTCGGTGAACGCAACATAAGAAGGCGTGGTTCTGTTACGCTGGTCATTGGCAATGATCTCAACATGATCGTGTTTCCAAACTCCTACACAAGAATAGGTTGTTCCAAGGTCGATCCCGATTTCCTGTCCTTCCCCTTTGCTCGCCATAGATTGATTCTGCTTAGAGCTCGAAATTGGAAATGAAAGTTGGTGTATGTGTGCGAAAATGAAGACAATTCGAATTATGTACTACGAGTAAATGATGGAATGAGAAAACAATTTGCATAAGCTAAGAAAACAATTTCACTCCAAGCGAAAAGTTTTACGGATATCATTTTCATAATAGGAGTTGAAGACCTGTAATATATATCTATGTCATTTTAACTAGACTTCATGGCACCTAAAATAATATATCTTTGGCAGTTGGTTGTGCTGATGTAATAAAATTGATAGGTATATTCATGAATGTGTCTGTGACTGTGTGGTGATCAGTCAATGCCTTCATCATTCAGTTTGAAAACTCATGTAATTGTATGATGATGATAGATCAGCTTGAGTTAATAACTTAACTATGCAATCAAGCATCTTGAGACTTGTATGAAGTCTGAACCAAAGGGTTTAAATATATGATCTTTGTCAAATGTAAATGCAGTTGGTGGAACATTCTTGCTTCCTCATTGGAGGAGCAAACGTTACCGGAATCATGCCAAGAAAACCTCGTCCTGGATCAAACAACCTCAACATCAATTGCCAATCCAACTTAAATCACAAATTAAGTCAAGTAAATCTTTTTTTTACTAAAACAATACCTAAATTATAAATGTTATAATTTAAATGTCGACCAATAAATCAGTTAACTTTTTTCCTTTGTATCTAGATTAATTTTTTTTTTATTACTAAATTTAAATTGTAACGTAGAATTTTGATCACCTTAGATATGTTCAATTATTTGTTTACGAATTTTTTAAAATTAGTTTAGAAAAAATCCACAACATTTTTGGATCCCTTTCGATTCTAACCTAATTTAACATTAGGACTCTCACAATTTATTTTTTTATAATCTAATTTAAAATTTAAATTATTGGTATTTTTTAGAAATTCGTGGATTAAGAAACTAGGTTAGATTTTTGTTAAAGATGTTACCGGTTGAGTTAAGACCTTTAGCTTCCATAAGAAGCTTTAGTTTTAAATTTTTTTTTAAAATATTAATCTTTTATCACAAGCTTAGTCGTTTAATATATATATTTGTAAAATCTGACCTATTTCTTCAACGAGTTTTCAATCTTCTCAATGAACCGATTAACTATTATATCTCTTTGTTTTTCTATAGCCCGTTCCGTTTTGCTCCGACAATCGTTGTAGACGAACATGATTGATCCCGTCTAGACACAATACCAAACATCCGATCAATGTTGCATTCAGTTAAACTTAATACAGTTCAAAGAATTCCATAATTGGGGCTAAGTATCTCACTGTGTTATGCGCAAAGCAATGTTATGTGCACTGAATCCAATTGGAGCCAAATTCTTAGATTTCGCATCATTTTACGTCAATTATATGACAGGGAAACTAATTGTGAGATGACTACTCCAAAAGGGGAGTTGTAGCGAGAACACGAACGACCAACAAATTGCTCTTATACTTCAGAAGTTTATGAATGCCAAAGGCTCTCCACTGATGAGAAGCTCTTTCAAACCAAAGAGTTCCATGATACTTTATATTTCTTAAATTCCAACCAAGGTCTATTTCTGAAAGTCCTTCGAAAGCAAAATTCCTTGAATCCAATTGTGGAGGCTATAATATGAAAATTACTAGATTTTTAAATTGAGGATTGTTAGTGGATTTGATACTTATAAATTATTATTTGGTTAATGTTTTTTTTTTTGAAAATAAACAAAAATCCACGATAAAAGTATGATAATGAAGGCATGTTATTCACAATTTAAGAACTACATAAGTAAAAATAAATAAAAATCCACGATAAAAATGAAAGTTTAGCGAAAACCATATATGTTTCATGAAATTAAGAAGATTTGCGAGGTAGGTTTGAGACTACAAAATTCACGAGGCATATTAAGATTAGTTGTTCTTCAATTTATTTTGAGACTAATTGTCTCATGAGTCATGATTAGAAATCTTGGGCATCTCTCCTGGCAATCAATAGAAGAGGTTGTGCCAATAGTGACGATAATGCTAACTGAATTATGTAGTTTTAACAACCAGCTTATTCAAAATTAATTATAAATGATGTTTATATATTTACTTATCATGTAATTATTATTATTTTTTTAACAGTTTTATGAATACTTAAACAATCTGTTATAGCACCATTACATAAATGTAATAACTTGTACTTTTATCATAAATTTAAAGATTTATTCATTATTTCTATACATATTATTTGATAAATAAAATAGTTAAACCAATTTTTTTTCCGTTTATGATATATTTCCATTTGTTATAAGATTTAGCATTTTATTTGCAAAATTCGATGTATTTTGAAATTTAGTACTATCCGATTTTTAAAATTCTGATTAATCACGTTTTTTTTTATTTTTTTTATGTAAGATTCCGATTTGTTAAAATATTTTGTTTTCTATATTCTGATTTGTTAAAACATTTTGCGTTTCTATTATATTTCATTTACTAAAATCACTTTTTTAACCTATTGGTTAATCAATATTCCTAAATTCTTCTAAAATCTTACATAATTGTTATATTCCGATTTGTTATATGATTTTGCCTTTATTGTTTTTAGAGTTCGATATCTTTCGAATTTTTAGTACTATCCGAATTTCATCATATGAAAAGTATAAAAAGTATTTTAACAAATACCCGTATAACGCACGGGTTATGCACTAGTTGAAAATAAAAAAGATTTGGAGAGGGAGGATAAACTTAATCTAACCATTGAATTATCATTCAATTATCGAGATTTATTCAATTCTAGGTGAAGTTTGAACTTCCCCATAACTAAATCTTTGTTTCTAAGAGCTTGTTACTTTTATAGGTACAAATCAAGTTATTTAGTATAAGAGAAAAATTAGATTGCAAGTTACAATCAAAGAACAAGAAGAAAAATAAATTTCACTGATCTTACAACAAGGCACAAATAAATTAAAACAAAACATGAAACTGATATATATAAATATCAAAAGGTTTATACAAGTACTACCGAGTACAACAAAACATAACCATATACATAGTCAAAAGATCCCATCCCACGAGGACGACCCAGTGTACGGAGCCCTCAGCAGATCACCCCTCTGGATCACTCTGCAGTTCTCCTAACCTGCAAAGGATCTACAACACGGTATAAAACCGTTAGCTAACCATACACATATATAAGAGATGCAGAGCACAAACACACATCAAATAATGCTAAACACGTCAACATGATATCACACATTTACCCGGTTCATTATCTTTATAAAGTCCAGCAATCAACTCATATATATATCCATATAAACATATGTGACACGAGGAATATATAATCCTCGCCTCTGGGTCCAATAGCCAGCTGGAATGGTGCCTGGAACACCTCCCCGTGTACCCTAAGGGAATGGGGAGTGCCCGAACCGTTTACTAGGTCTGGCCTGCCTACAGAGAACCTCCCAGACTCCCGGCGGGATGAAGGGAAAGTTATCACGGCCCTACAATGGGCAAACAATATACCATAGATCGGTAATAAACCATAACACATGCTATCAAGCATATACCACACACCACTCATGCACACATCCAATATAGGGATGGCAACTAAGTAAGTCCTACAGACTTACCTCAACCTCGAAGTCGTCTCAACTCGATCAACCCTCAAACACGGCCCACTCCACTCTGGAGGATAACACTGCCTAACAACAAGGCATAACGAAACATACTCATCAACCATCTATCCTCAACACATACCTAGCATGCTACTACCGCTCATACTAGGAAAGGAAATGATCTACCTAACTCTAGGTAGACCCGGGACAAGACGCACCTGCGTGACACAAGAGACGCAGGGGCGGAGCAAGCAACCCGTAGGCACGGCGGAACTCAGCTGCGGGCGCGGTGACAAAGGCCGCTGGCAACGCAAGCACGGCGCAAGCATGACGCGGGCGTTGCGGCACGGGTTCCGTAGGGGGGTGGCTTCCAAGCGCGGGGGCATCAACGGTGCAGAACATGACCCCGCGATTCCTCTTCGGCTCTTCTCGTGATCAAATCACGTCTTCATCATCCAAAACCAAGTACATACATATACATACACATTCCAACATCAAACTATATCCAATCATCTAATCCTAACCTAAGGAAGGAAGAACAAGGAAGAAGAAAGAAAGAAGAAGCAAGGGAGACATACCACAGCTGTGGCCTAAGCACGAAACTGCTCCAAGACAGTACCTCCACTAGCTCTCAAGCTCAGCAACAACATCATACAACATCATCATCATCATCAACCACACACAAAGCCACACCAAAACACTTTCCAATTCTGAGGAAACCAAGAAGAAGATCAAGGAGGAAGGAGAAGGACGTGAAGGCAGTTGGGAAAGGAAGTGAAGATGCTCAGCAAGCCAAAGCAATGATTAGGTTAAGGAAGTGAAAGGGTAAAGCACGGGTCAAGGGTCAACAAAGCCGGCTGCAGCCGCAGGAAATCGCAGGGGCGGTTCCCTGAGCCGCAGGGGCGGATCTCTACACTAGCCGCAGAGGCGGCTCCACTCACACGCAGGGGCGGCTAAGGCCAAAAGTGGCTCCAAATGCTAAGGCTCTTACACCTCACCCCCCTAAAAACAAGTTTCGTCCCGAAACTTGTAACACCCTCAAACCTCTCGGACTCAAAAGCTGAGGTATAACTCTCTCTATAACCTCATACACAAGCATGGAGGAAAACATCAACTCCAGCAACAGAACACTATCCAAGGCATAGAGGAAAACCATCTCTAGCCAACCAGCATCACAAAAGCAGAGAGGAACGAACCATCTCCAGCTATAAACAATCGCACTAGCACAACAAGATCTAATAAGATCACACATCATATCAAGCTAGTACGAAAATAAACACAACATGGCATATAAGCACATAAGCAAACACTCACCAAGATAGTACTAAGATCTACTCGTAGATCCTACTGGTATATCTATCTCGGCATAGAACTCTAGATAGTTCCTCTGGATACTATCCTCAGTCTCCCATGTAGCCTCATCAGGTCCTCGTCTTGACCACTGTATCCTCAACATAGGTATATCCTTCGAACGCAGGCGTCTCATACCTCGTTCTAGGACTGCAATCGGATGCTCAACAAAAGTGTGGTCCGGCTCAACCACCAAATCTTCATAACTCACGATGTGTCTCGGATCTGGTATATACTCCCTCAGCTGAGACACGTGAAACACAGGGTGAACACCCTCTAATCTCGGAGGCAAGGCTAATCTATAAGCTGCACTCCCAACCCGATCCAGAATCTCGAACGGTTTGACATATCGGGGGCTCAACTTCCCCTTAATGCCAAAACGCCTACCACCTCGTGTCGGGGACACTCTCAGCCACAAATGGGCTCCAACTCTGAACTCTAGAGGTCTACGCCTCCTATCTGCATAAGACTTCTGACGGCTCTGCGCAGTCAGCATCCGCTCTCTAATCAGTGCTACTCAAGCCATATCATCCTGAATCTGATCAGGTGCCAAACCATTAACACTGCTATGCTCATCCCAACATAATGGGGTACGACATCTCTGTTCATACAGTGCCTCATATGGGGCCATCCCAATAGATGCATGCCAGTTGTTGTATGAGAACTCAACTAGTGGGAGATGATCTGTCCACACTTGTCCTCAATCCAACACACAAGCTCGCAACATATCCTCCAGGGTCTGAATGGTCCTCTCTGACTGACTATCTGTCTGAGGATGAAACGCAGTAGTAAAGTGCAAACTCGTCCCTAAGGCAGTCTGAATCTGCTGCCAGAACCTCGAGGTAAATCGTCCATCTTTGTCAGAGACGATCGTCCTCGGTACACCATGGAGTCTCACTATCTGCCTAGTGTACTCCTCAGCTAATCTGTTCACCGGCCACGTCTCTCTAATGGGAATGAAACGTGCCGTCTTCGTCAATCTGTCCACTATGACCCAGATGGCATCAAAACTCCGGCTCAGCCTTAGTCCAGTCACAAAATCCATGGTGACGTCCTCCCACTTCCTCTGTGGAACAGGAAGTGGATGGAGCTCACCCCCAGGTCTGCTATGCTCTATCTTGACTTGTTGGCAGGTCGCACACTATGCCAAAAATCTGGCTACATCGGGCTTCAGCCCTCCCCACCAATATAAACATCTCAAATCCTGATACATCTTACTCGTACCCTGATGTACAGAGTAAGGTGTACAGTGAGCCTCTTGTAAAATCCTCCGTCTCAGCTCTGTATCAGCAGGTACACAGACGCAACCGCGGCGTCTCAAAATCCCATCTGCTCCTAGCAAGAATTGTGGTGCCTCATCCAGAGACATCCTCTCTCGGATCCTCATCAGTGTCGGGCAGGTCTCCTGCTTCTGTTGGATCTCCCCCAACAGATCAGGAAGAACCTCTAAAGTACGCAGCTGGACATCCTCATCAGAAAACTGGATGTCCAACTCTAACTAGATCAGATCCCTCTGCAACTGATGCTGCGTGGAAAAAGTGTTACACTACTTTGAAGAGAAACATAACCGGCAAGAGCAGTGAAGGCGGAGGCGTTACAGAAGAGGGCGTTGAAGACCGAGTTGGATGATCCCCTAGCTTCTCCTCCCGAATGGACGCCTCAACGAAACCTCACCTTATCTCCCACCTCCCTGTCCTCCCTATTCTAGCTTCCCCTATTTCTCCATTAATCGACCTGTAATTCCGCCATCAACCACCACCTCTGCAACTCACAATGATCTCTCTCTCTCAAGCCAACGCCGACCCTACCACCGCTTTCCCATCCTCCCCCTCTCCCCATCCTTCTACACACCTCCCTCTCCGTCGACCGTACCTCATCTCTCTGTGTAGGAACCCCGGCCTTCATCTACTTCCCGATCACCCTCACCCTCAAACCTTCTTTCTCTCTCTTCTCTCACCCGTTCTCTCTGCACCTTGCCTTCTTACCCCTTCTGAACTACGATCACGCACCACCAACAACTAGTTGACATCGCCGAAGCCCCAACACCACCGATTAACCACCACAGGTTGCCACTAGCGGCGAGCAGCCTCCAGGAGCCTCAACTTCGGCTTGTAAAGGAAGAGTTGTAGGAAGAAGACGAACGGGTTGTGAGTTAGCTAGAGGGGGAGATTTGAACTGACAACGTGGAAGTGTGTTGATCTGTGACAATGCCACGCCCTTGCAGTCGTGAGTCTCGATCCCAAGATGTATGGATTCTTTCCCACTGTGTTAATATGTGTTTTACCACTCACAAGCTTTGAGCCCAAGACCTTCGGGTCACTAACTAATATAATTTAAACCCATTTATGCCGCAACCAAGGTTCGAACCCGGAGCTTCATGACCGGCTGCCTTGCCACATGGTGCCATTTGACTTGATACCTATCCGATCCGGTTAGACCCGAACCCGATTTAAATTCCGTTAACTTAAATTTTTTCCAATAATATTTAATCGTGAGTAATAGTTATCTAATTATTTTATGCGTGATAATTTAGTTACTAATTAGTGGTTAATATTTAGTTAAGTATAAAATACTTAAATGAATGATAATTGCGGAACTAGCTGGAATAACTGGATTGTGGAATTTAACAGATTTAAGGCGTATGTTATTGGAACCAAACCACTCCAGCCTCGTTAATTTACTTCTGCTAAACTAAATTTAGATGATAAGTAAATAATTAAGTAACCGTTAAATATTTAAGTGTGTTGGTTATTTTGTTAGTAAAAGGATGTAGTAGAATGATGTTGAGGAATTGTTAGAGAACGTGAGGAGCAACAAAGTTTGATGATGAGTTTATTGAACGGGATGTTTGTTTTGGAACCGGAATAGATGAGATAAGGATTTGATGCCATAGATGGATAGATGACATTTGAGAGCTTGGAAATGGAAGTATAGGTCCCTACACATAAGTGTTGAATAATGTCAGGGTATCGATGTTATATATCATACTTGATTATATTTAGAATGATAAGTTGAATAGTACTAAGGATTGAACTATTTCTAAGGGTGGATATATGTGGAAAAGGATAATCGGATCTCTGACTGGCAAGATCGCGAGACGTTGAGACCAGTACCGATAAGGTGAGTTCGTGTGACTCACTTAGCTACCTTTTTAATAATGAGTGTGCACTAGGGTAGTGTGAGTTATGATTGTCAAAAAAAATGAACGAACTAGATCACTGCTTTAAAATTTCTAACGAGAGGCACAAGTGTTTTATAACGTGACATAGCTGTTTGTCCGGGCCGAGGGTTCCGAAAGACTACCCCGCGACCAATCCAGTAGCGTATACGGGAGGAGGTACAAATACCAGTCCTACTGGTTAACGGGGACGGGGGAAAGAGTCGGGAGACTCTTTTGCTACCTTGAAAAGTTGGAAAACAGAATGACCAATTCAACCAAATAAAAGGTAATAAACCGGGACATTGTGTGTTGCATGCTGATTGATTTACAATACTTCCTTATATGTGTGTGTGCTTTAGTTACCTTAGTATTAGAATTGTAGCTAACGGTTTTACCATGTTGTTAGGTTTTTGCAAAATAGATCTCTACCGAGAAATCGTGAGTGGAGTGGCCAGCCGGGTTTCCGTACTAGAAGTTTAGGTGTTGGGTTTATATAATGATGGTTTATTTATTTACAGTATAAGTTATTTATTTAACAGTTGGTTGATGTACGGTTTAGAGTTTGTTAAGATTTAAATATGTATTTGTGAAAGAATTTGTATTTAAAATATTTGTGCCTTGTTGCAAGATCCGACTTTATTGACGTCAACCTAAGGCCGGTACCCATTGTGAGGTCCTAGCCAGTAACGCTATGAGTTCTCAGTATTCGGGATGTTACAACGGTCACTCGGCTCGGTGGACGGTCCTTGACCTGATGTGGGCGGCAGGAGTTTAAGTGGGGGAAATTGTAATATCCCGTAAAATTGTCATCCCGCGTCATTTGAATGGAGATTTGTGATTGAATTATAAGGATGAGTTGTTATCCATGTTAACAAGAATTCTGTTTTTCTAGTGGTAGAGTGAGGACAAATAACTCTGGAGTTAAGCATGCTCGTGCGGGAGCAATTTCAGGATGAGCCTAAGGGTGTGATTGAAGATCATATCACTTCACTCTGCGTTCTTTTTCCTAAAGAATGAGACTGGGGCTTCAGAGTTGGTTTTCCTTCCATACATGGCGAACCGGATGTTTCCAGCTTCAAACTTAGTCGAGAGAGGCTGAGGACCAACAACCGGATGAGGCACGTGATATGGACAAGAAAAAGGTTTACTAGAAAAATGAGATGGTAAAGTTGATGGATATGGCACGTGACTTTGTGGTTGCAAAAAACATGATGTAGGTGTAACACCCCAAATCCTCAAACCTCGGGGTGCTACTGGGCGAGACCTCACAATGGGTCCCGACCCTTAGCCTGACAACAATTTCACCGGACCTTCCAACAAGGCACAAATAAAGGCGAAAACTAAAAACCGTTTTTAATGCATATGGAAACGAAAAGTAACAAATACAAAGTGGAAACTCAGCCGAGTCCTCAAAACAACACAAACCCGATCCGAAAGTCTAAAACGTATATCAACATCCCCAAACAAACGATATACAACATGACCCAAAACCATCCCCGTCCTATAATGTACGGAGACCCCGGCTGTCGACTCCTCCACCTCACTCGGCGGCGTCCCTAACCTGCAAGTCATCTACAACACGGTTTAAAACTGTTAGCTCATATTCTAGGCATTAGAAAAGCGGTGAAGGCACAAACACATTCATAACACAAAACATAAAGCACTCATGTCCAATTTATTATCATTTTATTATCACGTCATATCCCGATCTAATTCAACTTTGATTGTGACACGAGAACCACCGTGGTCTCGCCTCGGTCCCCCCACCGGCAAAGAATGGTACGGATGCACCCAACCATCTAACCCGCCGAGAATCCCCTAGACCTACGCAAGGCTAGGCAGTATTGTCACCGTCCGTTATCATACACTTGGGCCAAAATATACATATAAGGTCGGTGGTCCTATTTACCGGTTTAATAGTTATAACAAGAACATAAACACACACCACCAAACACACATCAATGCTAATACGTAAAATACGAGCTAAGTAAGTCCGGAGACTTACCTCGTCACCACACTCAAGTCACCACACTCTTGCTTCCTTAAGGAGGAAGCCCACAACCTGCTCACAAGAGATATGCATATCAATACATACTCACACTCAAGAAGTCTTAGACTTCACTCTAGTGATCTATGCAAGATCACCTAACCCTCAAACTAGGAATGCATCCTAGGTACCAAGTATTCATCACACTCTCAACAGATGCAACAACTCACAACAGTCCATAATTCCACAAGAGTAATCCTCAATCAAAGAGGCACAAGTTAGCCTAGAAGGTCCATCATGCTCACATGCTCATATCAATCACTTACATCGAGCCTTAAGGGCTCCTAGGTTCACAACCACTAAGTGGCATTCCGAGCTACTCTAGATCCATCCTAGGCATGCTACTAACAAGATCCAACATCAATATTAAGGAAGGAACGAAGAAGAAAGGAGAGGAGGAACCTACTGTCGAAGAAGCAATCGCGGAGTCAAGCTGGCGCCCCGGCGGAGCAGGAGCCGCCCCTGCGGAACCAGAGGCCGCCCCCTGCGGCGCTGCCGGCCGCACCCGCGGCGCTATTGGCGGCACCCGCGGCTCTGCCGGCCGCACCCGCGGCGGAAGGGAGCCGCCCCCCGCGGCGGAAGGGAGCCGCCCCCGCGGCGGAAGGGAGCCGCCCCCCGCGGCGGTCTTGTCCTGGAGCCGGAGTCCGCCGCTGCCCCCGCGGCCATGCCTAGCCGCACCGGCGGCGGTGCCTAGCCGCACCCGCGGCGGTGCCTAGCCGCACCGGCGGCATTGCTGAGCCGCCCCCGCGGCGTGATGGTCCGCCTCCGTGGTCGTGTTGCAGAAAGTCGTCTTCTTCATGTTCGATCGTGGCTTCTTGGCTCCAAAGTCTTTCTTCTCTTGCTGGATCTTCTCCAAACACCCACCACAGGTCTTAGGCACCTCTCCTCGACCTAATCGAGCTAAGAACCTAGACATGCAAAGAGTTGAGTAAAAACCTCTCAAAAGCTTCATCCATGGCAATGGATGAAGGAGGGAAGAAGAGAGTGATGATCAGCAATGGGAAAGAAGGAAGGAAGGAAGGAGAGAAGCTTACCACTCCAGATCTGTATGCAGTCCACACATGCAAGCTTCAAGCAACAATGGGGAAGAGAAGAGGAGAGAAGAGAAGAGAAGTGTGGAAGAAAACTAACGTGAAAGTGAAGGAAGGAGAGAGAGAGGGAAGGGGACAAGGCTGCCAAGATGGGACAGCAGCCATCTTGTCCTCTTTTGCCCGGAACGAGGGGTCGGAAATGACCCCTTGTCACTTCGACTCGGAACGAAAGGTCGGAACACGGGAAAAAGGGAAAAACGACGAGTCGGCTAGGGATTTTCTTAGGAATAAATTCCGGCTCTCGGCATCTCGGGATTATGGGATAACTACAAGGTGCTCCAAGTCCGGAATTAAATTAATAAAATTTCGGGCGTTACAGTAGGCTTCTTACGTTGATATGGCCATCAATGATATGATGACAAACTAATAGCTCGCTAGTGACTATATCATCGGGCAATCGTTGATGAGGTACAGACTCCCAAAAATGTACGATTTGTTTATTTTTCAAACCTTCTATTTATACAAGTTCTCAACCTATTAGACTTAATTAACAACCGACGTGGGATAGCAAAAAAATTTAAGAAAACATATTCCTAAAAATTAAAACCCGGAGTGCACAATTACGTAAAACATAATATATATGTAAAAAAATTTATTTGATGTTGTCAAACAATATAAATACAAATTAAACTAAGGATTTTTTTTAACTATAAAATCGCCAAAAAAATAATTTAGAGATTTTCAAAAATTCTTGTGTTTATTTTTAAAATTTATTTAAGTAGTTTAAACAAAAGATTTTTCTGACTTTTAATGAAAGATTTGGATTTAGAAATACTAACACCGTAAAGTATCACGTCAGCGTTAACACACCATACTTTAGTACTTTATATTGATAATTTTATTGTATAAATATATATAACAAACTAAATCTTAAAATTTAATAATTTAAACATATTCTAAAAAGTAAGTTATTATTACTTAAGAGTTTACAACAAATTATTTGGAGTCAAAAATATTCTTTACTGACTATACAAAAATACGCATTTGGAGAATCAATTTGTATAATTTTGTTTACTTTGATTGTGTGACATTTTGTCTCTTTCTTCTTCTTCCGTATCTTCTTCTTCATCAATTTTTCATCTTGTACTTACATAATTCATCTCAAAATCTCATAGTTCATTCTCCCACAAAACTAATGGACTGTTTGAGAATTTTGTTATCACATCATGGTCCATTTTAGCTTCCCTACCTAGAGGAGCTTAAGGGTGTGATTGAAGATCATATTACTTGACTTTAAGTTGTTTTCGCGAGCATGGTTAGCATGGAAAAACATCTCAAAGATCTCGATCTTACAGATGGTATTAGAGATAACCCCGAGTTACGAGTTTTCTTGCCCTAGTAGGCGGTCACTCGGCTCGGTAGATGGTCTTTGGCCTGATGTGGGCATCAGAAATTGAAGTAGGAAAAATTTTTAAATCCCGTAAAATTGTCATCTCACATCATTTGAATGTAGATTTGTGTGTTAAGTTTCATTGTCTAGGTGAATATTTCAAGCCATAGATAGACTTTCTGAGAAGACAACAAGCATGAGGATTATTAACATCAATAAAGCCATTAGGTTGGGACATATAAATGGTTTCAATCAGATCACCATGAAAATAGGTTGTCTTAACATTCATTTATTCTAATTCGCAATCAAACACAACATTCATAGTAAGCATAAGTATCAAAGTTTTATATTTATAACAAGAGCAAATATATCATTATAGTTAATCCCTTCTCTTTGAGTAAACCCTTAAACAACAAGTATAGTTTCGTACTTACTAGGTTCATTAAGAGAAACACCTTCCTTTATTTTGTAATCCATCTACATTACACCAACTTAGCTTTATCAGGCTTATTAACTAAAGTCCAAGTTTTATTAGCATACATATAGTCAATTTCATCTTTCATAGCAGTAATCTGAAGCTTAACATCTTTACAGTTAATGACTTGTTTATAAGTTTCAGGTGTGTAGGGATTACTCACAGTAGAAGTAGTGATCAAAGCATACTCACCAATATTAGCACATTTCTTGTCAGGAATTTTAGTTCTAGGTTCTTTGTCCCTTGTCAACTAGTAGTGATCATGAAAATCAAAATGATGTGACTTATCCTCATCTTTTATTGCATCAGGTGAACTCTCATCAGATTGATTTCCCTGATTACTAGCATAGACATTTGACATAATTTCATTATTACAATTATCCTTAGAATATCTTTGGTGTTTTTCCCCTTTAATTATTGTGTAGATTCATCAACTTCATTAGGGTGAGAGTTTAAGTCACCACTCTCAGTGGTGGTGATGTCATCATTAGGTACATAACTACCTTCAGAGTAGTCACCAATATTAAACTCAGTTTCAATACCATTGTAACTGACACTGTGCATGTAAAAAGAAGATGCTTTTAAGGCATTTTCTGTATTCTCACTAGTAGTCCCTAATCTTAATGGAAGAAGTATCATTAAAGTGAAATTCAGTTTCATTAAAATTAATATTCTTAGACACAACTACTTTATAACCCCCAGGTTGTATAAGTAGGACTTTGTAACCATTAACACCCTCAGGATAACCCAACATAATAGCCATGTGTGTGCCCTTGGTTGCAGTTTACCTTCACTGACATGAGTGTAGGCCGTGCATTCAAAGGGTCTAAGGTATGAGAGGTTTGTTTTCTAGTTAGACCACATCTCATAAGGAGTTTTAAAACCTATAGCTGAGGAGGGGGGTCTATTGAAGGTAAGTTGTTGTAGTAACAACAGAACCGAGATGGAGAGTTTGAGACCAACACTAACTAACATGAACCTTTCTTTTTGAATCAAGGTTCTGTTCATCCTCTCAACAATTCCATTTTGCTGAGGTGTCCCAGTTATGGTAAGTTATCGTCTGATGCCTAGGGTTTTACAATATCCATTGAATTCTTTGTTGTAGAATTCAAGTCCATTGTTAGTTCTAAGACATTTGATTGTGCTATTAGTTTGATTTTCTACAAGGTTTTTCCATTGTTTCAAAGCTTCAAAGGACTCATCCTTAGTTTTCAAGAGTTAGATCCAGAGTTTCCTAGAGTAGTGATCAATGAAGGAGTTGAAATATCTCCTTCCTCATATGGTTTTTACCTGAGAAGGTCTCCAAAGGTCATAATGAATATACTCTAGAGTTTGTTTGACTACATAACTAGAGATGGTGAAGCTTTGTTTGGTTTTCTTACCTAAAACACAAGTTTCACACAGCTCAAGGCTAGCAAGTTTCTTACCTATTAAACCTTGTTGGAACATACTAAGCATTCCCCTATTTTTCATATGGCTCAATCTACTGTGAAGTAGGGAGGTCTAGGCAAGAGTCATGTGGTCAGATTTCATATATAGGTTAAGTTGGGCAGAAGTCACTACATGGTACAACTCTCCTTTCTTAACACTTTTTTATTAGGACAACTCCATTTCTAACCACATCTCTAACACCATTTCTGGTGATGAAAGAACATTTTAAGTCATCAAAGACAGATTCAGGTAAAACATTTCTTCTAAGTTTAGGTACCCATCTAACATTTGTAAGGTTCCAGTAACTCCATCATGCAAGCATAGAGATACATTTCCTATTCCTTTTTTTTTATAGCTAGATTATTATCTCCTAACATGACTTCACCAACATTATACAACTTTATGCTACTAAAGGCAGATCTATTAGAAGTAGCATGCATGGTACAACTAGAGGCCAGGATCCAATCACTACTAGTATATGTCATAGGAGTACACATAAGCAATTCATGATGATATGTCACTTGATTATCATAATCAAAATTGAGCATGTGATGTAACATCCCAAATCCGTAAGACTTAGGGCGCTACTGGGCTAGGATCTCACAATGGATCCTGACCCTAGCCTGAAAACAAGTTCACTGGATCTTATAACAAGGCACAGATAGATTAAAACCAAATATCAAACCATAATATATACATACAAAAGGTAAACCACGTACCGCTGAGTACAACCAAAACATGTATCTGTACATACAAATATCCCATATCCCATGCAACCTAGTGTACGGAGCCCTCAACGGATCACCCCATCTGGATCACTCTGCAGTTCTGCTAACCTACAAAGCATCTACAACACGGTATAAAACCGTTAGCTAACCATACACATATATAAGATAATGCATAAGCACAAACACAAGTCAGGGAATCATAAAAACATAATCATGCTGTCACACATTTACCCGATTAATTATCTTTATAAAGTCCAACACTCAAATCGTCTATATATGAATATGAATATAAGTGACACGAGGAATATATAATCCTCGCCTCTGTGGGCTATAGCCAACTGGAGTGGATTCCGGCACACCTCCCCGTATACCCTATGGGAGTGGTGAAGGGTCCACCCCGTATACCAGATCTGACCTATCCACAAAGAACCTCATAGACTCCCAGAGGAATGAAAAGGGAAAGGTTGTCACGGCCACTATAATGGCAGTCACTAAACCATAGGTCGGTAATAATCGACATCGCATGCTATAAAGCATATAACAAACACCACTCATGCAAACATCCAATATAAGGATGGTAGCTAATTAAGTCCTATGGATTTACCTCAACCTCGGAATACTCTCAACACGATCAACTCCAATCTGGAGGACAACACTGCCTAATAACAAGGCATAAAGAGATATCAAATCTCCTATCAATCAAAGGGGTCACACCTAGACCCAAGGGATCCATAAGGATCATATCCAACTTATAAACCTCGATAATCTACTAAACCTCAAAGCCATAACCGGCATATAACGGTAACATAACTCATCCTATCCTCATACACATACCTAACATGCTACTAACCCGCTCATACTAGGAAAGGAAAGGATCTACAATACTCTAGCTAGATCTTGTACAAGACGCACCTGCGTGACAAGAGGGACGTAGGGGCGAAGCAAGGGCAAGCGTAGGCGCGGCGACACTCTGGCACAGGCGCGGTGACCGTGGCCGCAGGGGCGGCGGCTCTCTGGCGCGGGTGTGGTGACAAGGTCACGCAAGGGCGGCGGCTTACTGGCGCGGGGACGGCGACAGTGCAGAACGTAATCCCCGACTTCTCTTCCACTCTTCACACGATGATTACACTTCTTCAACGTCCAGCAAACATACACATACACATATATATATCTACATACAAACATCACATGCCTAAGAGATCCAATCCTAAGATAAGGGAGAAGGAAAGAAATGAAGAAGAGAAAGAAGAAAGAAAGAAGAAGAAGAACACTTACCACGACTGAGATCCTAAGCAGAAGGAAGTGATCAACAACACACTCTCAGCCGGCTCCCAAGCTCAGCAACACATCTACACATCAACATCCACCAAAAACTACACAAATAACTCTTCCAAACCAAGGAGAAAACAAGAACAAGATCAAGGAGAAGAAAGGAGGAAAGAAGATCGTGAGGGTAGCTGGAGAAGATGAAGAATGAAGAAACCCTTCATTTGGAGGCAAGAGGAATGCTTAAGAAGGAAGAGAAGAAAGATTAAAGCACGGTCCACTCGGTCAACAAAGCTGGCTGCAGCCGCAGGAAACCACAGGGGTGGGCTCCTTGGCCGCAAGGGCGGAACTCTTGCTCAGCCGCAGGGGCGGCCCTCTAGAACTGCAGGGGTGGCTAGGTCCATATCAGCTCTAAAAGACTAAGGCTGTTACATCTCACCCCCTTAAAAATAAGTTTCGTCCCGAAACTTGTGAATTCTCAAAACCACTCGGACCCAAAAGCCGAGGTATAACTCTCTCTATCGGAGTCATCACATCTCCTCTCATGAGGTATCAACCAACATCACTCTATAATCTCAACACAGGCATGGAGGAAATCATCATCTCCAGCAACAAGATCACTATACTATCCAAGGCATAGAGGAAAACCATCCCTAGCCATACTACCATCGCATCACAAAGGCATAGAGGAAAAACATCTTTAGCCGAATCATACTCATAACAGAAGGGCATGGAGGAAAAACATCTCCAGCAATACTATGTCCATCAAAATAGCATGGAGGAATAACCGTCTCCAGATAAACCCTAATCGCATCACAATAGCATGGAGGAAAGAACCATCTCCAGCTATAATCAATCGCACTAGCACAGCAAGATCTAATAAGATCATAAATCACATCATAGCTAGTACGAAAATAAACACATCATAGCATATAAGCACATAATCACAACACTCACCAAGATAGTACTAAAATCTACTCGTCGACCCTACTGGTACACCTATCTCGGCATAAAACTCTAGATAGTTCCTCTGGATACTATCCTCAGTCTCCCATGTAGCCTCATCAGGTCCTCGTCTCGACCACTGTATCCTCAACATAGGAATGTCCTTCGAACGCAGGCGTCTCATACCTCGTTCTAGAACTGCAATCGGATGCTCAACAAAAGTGTGGTCCGGCTCGACCACCAAATCATCATAACTCACAATGTGTCTCGGATCTGGTATGTACTCCCTCAGCTGAGACACATGAAACACATGGTGAACACCCTCTAATCTTGGTGGCAAGGCTAATCTATATGCTGCACTCCCAACTCGATCCAGAATCTCGAACGGTTCGACATATCGGGGGCTCAACTTCCCCTTAATGCCAAATCGTCTAACACCTTGTGTCAGAGACACTCTCAACCACACATGGGCTCCTACTTTGAACTCTAGGGGTCTACGCCTCCTATCTGCATATGACTTATGACGGCTATGTGCAGTCATCATCCTCTCTCTAATCAGTGTTACACGAGCAACATCATCCTAAACCTGATCAGGTGTCAACCAACTAATATTGCTCGGCTCATCCCAGCATAACGGCGTGCGACATTTCTGTCCATACAGTGCCTCATATGGGGCCATCCCAATTGATGCATGCCAGCTGTTGTTGTACGAGAACTCAACTAGTGAGAGATGATCCGTCCACACTTGTCCCTAGTCCAACACACAAGCTCGCAACATATCCTTCAATGTCTGAATGGTTCTCTTTGACTGACCATCTGTCTGAGGATGGAACGCAGTAGTGAAGTGCAAACTCGTCCCCAAGGCAGTCTGAATCTGTTGCCAACACCTCGAGGAAAATCGCCCATCTCTGTCTGAGACAATCGTCTTCGGTACTCCATGGAGTCTCACTATCTGTCTAGTGTACTCCTCAACTAATCTGCTCACTGGCCACGTTTCCCGAATAGGGATAAAATGTGCCGTCTTTGTCAGTCTGTCCACTATGACCCAGATGGCATCAAAGCTCCTGCTCGGTCTCAACCCAGTCACAAAATCCATGGTGACATCCTCCCACTTCCTCTGCGGTATAGGCAGTGGATGGAGTTCACCTCCAGGTCTGCAATGCTCGATCTTAACCTGCTGACAGGTCGCACACTGTGCCATAAATCTGGTTACATCGGGCTTCAGCCCTCCCACCAATATGAACGTCTTAAATCCTGGGACATCTTACTGGTACCTGGGTGCACTGAATAAGGCGTACAGTGAGCCTCCTGTAATATCCTCTGTCGCAAATCCGCATTAGCGGGTACACAGACGCGACCGCGGCGTCTCATCACTCCATCTGCTCCTATAAGGAACTGTGGTGCCTCGTCTCGGGACATCCTCTCTCGGATCCTCATCAATGTCGGGCAGGTCCCCTGCTTCTGTTGGATCTCACTCAACAAATTAGGGAGAACCTCTAAGGTACTCAGCTGGGCGTCCTCATCAGGAAACTAGACGTCCAACTCCAGCCAAACCAGGTCTCTTTGTAACTGAGGTTGTACAGTCAGTCTCGCAATCGCCTTATCTCGAGGCGTCTTCTTGCTCAGAGCGTTGGCGACAACGTTCGCCTTTCCCGGATGATACAGAATCTCCAGATCAAAGTCCTTGATCAGCTCAAGCCATCTACGTTGTCGGTTATTCAATTCCCATTGCGTGATAATGTACTTCAGACTCTTATGGTATGTGAAGATTTGACATGTGGCACCATACAGGTAATGTCTCCAGATCTTCAGTGCATGAACTACCGCTGCCAACTCCAGATCATGAGTCGGGTAGTTCTCCTCATACGTCTTCAGCTATCTAGACGCATTTGCAATCACTTTCCCTCGCTGCATCAACACACATCCCAAGCCCAGCTTGGATGCATCACTGTAAACCACAAATCAGTTGTGCCCTCTGGTTGTGCTAAAATAGGAGCGGAAGTCAGACGTCTCTTCAACTCCACAAAACTCTGCATACATTGCTCAGACCATACAAATCTGGTAGTCTTACTCAGTAAACTCGTCAGTGGACGAACAATCACAGAAAATCCCTCCACAAAGCGTCGGTAATAACCGGCTAGGCCAAGAAAGCTACGTACTTCCTTGATCCCCTCGGCGGAAACAACATGACCTAGGATTGCTACCTCTGGCATCCAAAACTCGCACTTAGAGAACTTAGCATAAAGTTCTCTATCTCGTAAAACCTGTAACACAGTCCTCAGTTGTCCTGCATGCTCCTCTCTGCTGCGAGAGTACACCAAAATATCATCTATGAAGACTACCACAAACTGATCCAGGAAGTCGATGAATATGTTGTTCATCAACTCCATGAAGATTGTTGGGGCATTCGTAAGCCCAAATGTTGTCTTGTGCACATCCTGCTCTCTCACCCTCAACTGGTGATACCTTGAACGCAGGTCAATCCTAGAGAACACAGTCGCTTCCTGAAGCTGATCTAGCAAGTCGTCAATACGGGGCAATGGATACTTGTTCTTGATGGTCACCTTGTTCAGCTCTTTGTAATCAATACATAGTCTCAACGATTCTTCCTTCTTCCGCACGAAGAGGACAGGTGCTCCCCACGGGGATACGCTAGGGCGGATGAAGCCCTTCTCAACCAACTCCTCAAGTTGCTTCTTTAGCTCCAACATCTCGACAGGCTCCATCCGATAGGGGGCCTTTGAGATCGGTCTCGTACCAGGCTCTAACTCAATACCAAAGTCCACACTCCTCTGAGGCGGCAAATTGGACGGCTCAACAAATACATCTGTAAACTCGCAGACCACTGTGATATCCTCTAACACTGGACTCTCCCCTCCTTCATGGCATAACACCAGAAGGCCTCACAACCCTGTGCAATCAATCTCGCTGCACGTACCGCACTGATCACCATGCCTGACCTCCCAAGATCCCAACCTCGGAAAACCTCTATCTCACCTAACTCGGTAGAGAGTATCACGGGCCTCCTACCTACATCTAATACTGCATGGTGTCTATCCATCCAATCCATTCCTAAAATGACTTCTTCATGCTCTAATGGCATGACAAAGAAGTCAACAAGTAATACCCGAGTCCCTACAGAAATTGGACAAACACGTATCTCACGGGTACCTCTGACCCTACTACCATCGGGTAACCCTATACCAAAGGGTATCCCCTCAGTCGTATCTAGACTCAAACGCTCAACACATGCATCAGATATAAAAGAATGCGTAGCTCCACTATCAAATAAAACTCTAACAGGTAAACCATGGATCAGAATGGTACCTGTAGTAGTCGGTGCAGGTGGCTCCTCTGCACTCCTCAGCTCAAAAACTCTACCCTGAGCTCCTCTAGGGTCAGTGGTACTCCCACCACGACCTCTACCTCTACCCGGCCCGGGAGCAGATCCCTGAGTAGTAGGACGATCTGGGACTCTCTGTTGTCCCTGTATCTGCTGGTGAGGTGGCCTCTGCCCACCTCCCGCTACACTGGCAGGAGAAGAACCCTGCTGTGATGATCGAAACTCCACCCTGTCTACATAAGACAGCTCTATGACCTGATCTGCCACAAGTAAAGCAAGTCACTAATGGCCTTGTGCACTCTGTCGCATATGTTCAGGATCACCACAATTATAACAATGTTGTCTCTTATCTGCAACCGGTGCAGATGAGGAATAACTCTGGCGTCTCGGGCCTCGCCCTGAACTAGCAGCTCCACCAGCACCACTGGTTTGCCCAGTCCGCTGTCTCTTCTTGATCCCCTTCGGTCTGAGAAGCTCTCCTCTGCCCAGCCCGCTCCCTCTCATAATAGGAAGCTCTGTCCTGATAGTCCATTAGGGACTCACAATGAAATCCCGCCATATAAGTCCGGGTAGCATCCCTCAGTCGTTTGGAAAAGAGGTACACATGCTGATCCGTAGGAGGTGCAGCTGGACCCAGCAAAGCTAGCTCCTCCTGAAATCTCCTAATAGCATCAGAGACTGGTACATCCTCAAATCCAGCCTCAACAAAATCCTGCAGTTTCTCCCTCCTCAATGAGGCAGGGCATAAACGCTCTCTGATCATACTCCTCATCTGGTCATAACTGGTAACCTGACCCCGTACAAATCTCCACCAGTGTTGTGCCAAGTCTCGAAATAGAGTCTGCACTAACTCTATCTGTCTATTTGTTGGACATCTAATAGACTCAAGAGCTAAGTCTACATGTCCAATCCACAGCTCCACCTCCAACCCCACCTTCTCAGAGAAAGGGGGTACTCCCATCAGATGAAATGCCTTCAACCAAGTATCTGGTCAAGGCCCTCTATCCTCCTCTAGAACTCGAGCAATCTCAGCAGCATGTGCCTGTACAACTGGCACTGAGTAGCTCCATGGGATCTCTTAGACGATCCCTCATGTGCTGGAAAATCCGGGGCACGTCTACCCGCTCTGGCAGCCTCCTCAACTCGTCTAATATACACGCGGAACTCAGGTCCCCCATAGAGACATGATCCGAGTCATCTGACTGGACTCGTTGTGGTCTCTGTCTCCCAGCTGCATCGTTCCCAGTCTCAAGAACGGCACTCTCAACAACATCCCCGTGAATCTCCTCCGTTGCACATGGATCAACAGCGGGAATCTGACCCCGTCCTCTAGCTACTGGAGGAAGAGGGGGTCTACCCCTACCTCGTCCAACTGCAGATAAGGCTCTAGTCCGAACCATCTGCAGGGTATATAAACCTAACCTAGAAGGCTCTAGTCCGTGACAAGAGGGGCGCATGGGCGAACCAAAGGCAAACACAGGCGCCACGACACTTTGGCGCAGGCGCGGTGACCGTGGCCGCAGGGGCGGTGGCTCTTTGGCGCGGGTGCGGTGACAAGGTCACGCAAGTTCGGCGGCTTACTGGCGCGGGGACAGCGACAGTGCAGAACGTAATCCCCGACTTCTCTTCCACTCTTCATACGATGATTACACTTCTTCAACGTCCAGCAAACATACACATACACATATATATCTACATACAAACATCAACACATGCCTAAGAGATCCAATCCTAAGCTAAGGGAGAAGGAAAGAAAGGAAGAAGAGAAAGAAGAAAGAAAGAAGAAGAAGAAGAAGAAGAAGAAGAAGAAGAAGAAGAACACTTACCACGACTGGGATCCTAAGCAGAAGGAAGTGATCAACAACACACTCTCAGCTGGCTCCCAAGCTCAGCAACACATCCACACATCAACATCCACCAAAAACCACACAAACAACTCTTCCAAACCAAGGAGAAAACAAGAACAAGATCAAGGAGAAGAAAGGGGGAAAGAAGATCGTGAGGGTAGATGGAGAAGATGAAGAATGAAGAAACCCTTCATCTGGAGGCAAGAGGAATGCTTAAGAAGGAAGAGAAGAAAAATTAAATCACGGTCCACTCGGTCAACAAAGCCGGCTGCAGCCGCAGGAAACCGCAGGGGCGGGCTCCTTGGCCGCAGGGGCGGAACTCTTGCTCAGCCGCAGGAGGGCCCTCTAGAACCGCAGGGGCGGAACTCTTGCTCAGCCGCATGGGGGGCCCTCTAGGACCACAGGGGCGGCTAGGTCCAACTTAGCTCTAAAAGACTAAGGCTCTTACATGTGAGACATGGAATCATAATGTTCAGAAGAGCACATACACATTTCATTAGGGAAATTAGATTCATGACAGAAGTAGAGTGAGAAGGCTTATCTTTGTTAGATTCATCTTTCTTTTTCTTTCTACACTCTTCTTGGAAATGTCATAACTTACCTTAATAGAAGCATTTTTTATTCTTTTTATTTCGATCAGTAGAAGACTTAGTATTGTCCTTTTCAGATTCATTTTTTGCTTATTCTTGTTTTCATTCCTTCTATTTCCTTTCATCATGAGAGCCTCAGATTTATCATTAGTTTTGTGACTATTTTTAAAGACTTTCATAGTTTCATTTTTCTTTATGATTTGTTCTAGAATTTTATCCTTAGAAATTTTATCATGATTGACTTGAATAACATGTTTAAAATTGTCAAACCTACTAGGTAAGACATTTAACAACATAATAGTAGAGTGATCATCAGAGATTTTATCATTACATCTTTCTAAGTCTTGTGGCAATTTTAGATAAATATCAAGATTATCATGCAAAGATAGATTGACTGTCATGCGAAAATTGAACAATCTACACAAAAGATATACGACTAGGTAAAGATTTTTTTTTCATATAAAGATCTTCCAATTTTTTCCAAAGTATAGGAGGATTAGTGAGACTTACAACCTGACAAGCCACGTCATCGGCTAACCGTATAAAGATCTCCGAGTGAGCTTGCTCCTCAATATCTTGTTTTCTGCCAGGTGAGGTGTTTGGAGGGAACTTCCCTTGCACCGTGCTCCAGCTTTTCTCCTCGACAAAGATTGCTTTCAGCTTTAGTTACCAGATGGCGAAGTCAGATGAGCCATCGAAGGGTGTAATACGGATTGTATTTTCTGACATAGTCTCACGCCTATGTAGACGCGATCCCAGATGTCGTACTTAGGTTTATCGTTTTCAAGTTAGAAAACGAGGTTTGAGAAAACACCGAAAGTTTTTCAACCTCTTTTGTACACATCTAGCAATCCTCAAGGTAGCAGCTAGAGAGGAAGTCCTCTTTTGAGTTTTTCAAGGAGTAAGAAAGACAGAAAATAACAAGTTTTTCGAAAGATAATTTCTCAAAGATAACAATGGAAGCAAAAGAGCTGATCTAAGTTCAAGAAAGTAAGATCTAATGAGATGTTTAGAAGAAAACCTCGAAAAATGGCTCTAATACCAATTTGATTAAAAAAAAGCTCATAAATCGTTTCAAAAGCAACAAATAACCAATTCTAGAATGAACCAGTTTAAACAAGATCGAAAAACACAAAATCTTGGTGACGAAGTTCGGGTAAAACCCTACTCTGCGCGATCTCAGGAGGGGAGAGCTGACCCAATCCACTAAGTAGTTTTCTAGTTAAGAATAGAGCTTCAAAGAAGCAAATGATACAAGAACAGTACGAACTCTCAACAAGTCTAAAGTTAAACGAACAAGAACACAAGAAACAAATATAGGGAAGACGTATGTAAAGGCTTTCAGGCTAGTAATCAAACTTCCAATGAAGCGAGATTTAGACGAAGAAGAGAACGTCGGAGAAGGATCTCAGACGAAGCACTCGGATCGAAACTGTCGTACTCTCTTTTCTCTTTTTCGTGTATCAAAAAATCTCTCAGAGACTCAGGGAAGGAGAAGAAGTGTTAACAGCGTTAGGGTTTGAAAGAGACAAGTTGAGCTTAAGTACTTGGGAATGTAGAGGTGACACTTCAGTAACGCAACGTTTCATTACCTAACGATGCACTCTTCTCAGTTAAATGATCACGTGCAAGTCTCATACTGTTGGGTTGGAGTGTCTGGTGGACCCTGATCAAATAGGCCCACATCTTTGCATTCATCCCACCAACTTAACAACCCAGTAACTCAAGCCGCCGTCTCCTCAAACCCGATCCAACAACTTTATGATATATAAGACCAAAGTTGGTTAAACCGAACGGAATTTACCTATACAAACCTAACAGTCATATACATCGTTTCTTTTTAAATTATTTATTCAACTTTATTTAAAACATCTATGAAACTTTTGCAGAAAACTACCGATAAACATGTCTTGTGTTGATAGACTCAGCGGAAAAGAAATTGTACACGACACCATGCAACAAATTTCATTAATGTTAGCAGAGAGACGTGGTTGAGATGCAGTGACAACCAAATCTCTATATTCTTCAGAACACCTTATTTAATCACTCAATGCCAAACAAATTTGTATACAACCCACACCCGCTGGAAACATTTGGATTTTTCTTTGAAAATAAATGAATAAATTTATTCTTCAAAATAGGTATAAGTTGCATAATGAAAGTCATAATACACGTTAAAAGGTTTTTTAATACGTATTTTTTCATACTGCGATACAAAGAAAATGAACAATATGATAACGTTGGGGTTTGAGAATCCTTAGAAAGAAGATCACACATTATTAATATTAACCTTTATATAGGGAATTATAATGGATAGACGAGGATATAAAAGATAATATATAATCAAATATAGCCTCATCATATATTAGCAATATCATAATTGCTAAATATATTATATTTTCTAATGTTTTTCCGCAGTCAAAGCGTAGGGTACCGAGATGACTGAAATGACGAAATAAACAAAGCTTATAATGAGTTTGCTAGACCACCGATGATGTTTTCGGATGACGGCGATGTTAGTGTGATTTCCCGACAAGGTCGATACATAGTTGGTCGTAACAAGGTTGTGATCGGGCAAAAGTTGATCTCGGTTGTGTGTTGGACGATGTCGATATGAGTTTGTTACTTCGGACGAGCTGGAATGGAGTATGGATTAACCGTTTTCTCGGTCGACAAAGTTGATGTCATATTGACATACATGTCGTGTTTGGATCAACACAAGCCGAATCGAAAATGTGTGAATGTGCCGTTAGTCAAGACGCTCATGATAACTCATGATAACGTTGGGGTTTGAGAACCCCACAAATCGAAACGAAAGAGTAAAAAGGATATAGATCATCGTCGTCTACACTAGACAGTAGACACCTATTCGTATGATACAATTAATTCTTAATGGACCGCTTCCGTAAATGTCTTAACTTCATCCTCCATTAATTGTTCGTAAGATTGTTGCAGTTTGTCATGCAATTTAAATTTTGGGAGTTTGGATTTTTGATCTGATACGCATACCGATAAAATAAATTTTGAGCACCATCGGAATCGTCATTTCGTATTACATTGGAAATGCAACAATCTACATCATCCTTATGTAATGCATTATATTTTGCGTCTTTAATGTTTAATCTTTTATTTATAGAATATTTATTATATTACGGCTTTTATCATATATTATATTAATATGGATTACGTAATTTAGAGACCTTTTTTATTTTATTTAGAAGAACAAAAGTGAAATTTTGTAGAAACGTTAAAACTGAAAAAAGAGAGTTTATCTTACTACATTAATGTAAATTTCAAAGTGTATATGTTAGGAGTGATCAAAGCAGAAGATTAGCATCCTTCTACTACATAATCCAAGTATTTAATCTCATAACTAAATTGGAAAATTGAATGTATAATTAATAAAAAAAATTAATTGCATTATTAATTTATGACATAATAATCCTACAACAAAAATATTCACAAGACTACACAAATGCATTTGTGTTTATAATTTTATATATACCTATTGTCCTTTTGTTGATACATAATCATACCTACGTGTTGCATGGAAAAAAAATAAAATATTTTTAAAAAAAATTTTTAGATTTATTTTCTACAAAAATAAACGGTTAAAACGTAACCTCATTTAACATCGAGAAAGATGGTTATATTTGAATTTTTAGGGTCAACTTAGGTTATTTTCTTAATTTACAAATAAACACATTTAAAATATAACCTCAACAAAAAATTACCTAAAATATGAAACGAAGCCAACAAAAACCAAGGGATTTTAGAAGTTGCATACTTTTGTGATTAAATAAATAAACCACCTGTTTGGTTATAATTCCGGAAACACGGATTGGAAATGAATATATGTGACCTTGTGTATGAAATTATTCATACGGTTTCATGCAAAATGCACTTGGTTTCCTCCATTTTGTTACCTTGTAAGTAATCAAAATTAATCAATTTCTACAACTTAATTCTCCCCATTTTGTACCTTGTAAGTAATCAAAACTAATCAATTTCTACTACAATTACTTCAAAACACAAGGAATCATTTCCCAAAAATTCATGATCACGGATACATATAAAAACTAAATATATTTTTTTATTCCGTTTCCGGAGTTTAAACCAAACGGGCCCTAAATGTGGGCGTTAACTTATATTGGCTTTCCTAACGAGATTTGAAGAAGCGTAGTTAGGGACTGAGAGAGACAAAAGAACAGAAAAGGGAAGCAAGTTTAGGAAAAGTTGTGTTGTTTTGTTCTTCATTTGTTTAATATATTATGAACTTTGGCTTGTACAGCATGTGGTGGCTTGAAGCTATCTCGTGAACCTTGTAGGACCCTTATGTTTGCACCATAGAATGACAACAAATCAAACATAGTAAGTTTTTATGTCAAAAAAAATGCAAGGGATATTCAAACTTATCACATTCACTAGTTCCTACTTTTTGCAGCTCACTGCCTACAAATCACAATGCTAGTATGTGTATATATATATATACCCAGAAGGCCAAGGTCAGGAAACACACATAAGAATGCAAGGCCTGAGAATGTATAGCAAATGGGGAATTCAACTTCTCCTTCTCCTCATAAGCATAACACTTTCAGAGTCCAGAAATGTGAAGCATCTTCATCACTCTTCTGTGGGAACACTCTACTGTGATACTACTTGCTTCTCTGGGGGCAAACATGTCATCTCAGGTTCGACTCGATTGTCGCTCCTCGCCCTTTTAAGGCTGTTTTTTCAATACTAAATTCAGTTGATCTGTTGTTTCAGGTGCGACGGCATCACTAGAATGCAAGGATGCCGCTTTCAAGAGAGAGGTGAAGACCGACGAGCAAGGCAATTTCAAAGTCCACCTCCCTCCGTCCTTCCAAGGCTGCCGAATCAGACTCGTCGAGAGCAGTGACCCTTACTGCTCCGCTACCTCCTCCTCTTCTGTCGGTCAAAGGAAGCCCGACACCCTCAACTTCACTTTCAAGCCCCTCAGACAACCTCACCTGTGCAATCAGCAACCAACCATCAACCCTTCAACCAAAGATTTGGAATCTTCCATTACAGACCCACTGCTGCCGCCTTCTCCCTCGTTTGGCCTCCCACCCATCCCCAGTTTGATACCATCACCTCCGCCACCTCTTTTGCCCTCCCTCCCACCAGGATTACCACTTCCACCACTCCCATCAGGAGGTTTGCCAAATTTACCCATCCCTCCTGTTATCCCCGCAGTTCCTCTCCCGCCGGGCTTACCCAGTTTACCAGTCCCGCCAGGCTTACCGGGCTTACCAGTCCCGCCAGGCTTACCAAATCTACCAGTCCCGCCAGGATTACCGAGTTTACCAGTCCCGCCAGGATTACCGAGTTTACCAGTCCCGCCAGGATTAACGAGTTTACCAGTACCACCAGGGTTACCGAGTTTACCAATCCCGCCAGGGTTACCGAGTTTACCAATCCCGCCAGGATTACCGAGTTTACCAGTACCACCAGGGTTACCGAGCTTACCAATCCCGCCAGGGTTACCGAGCTTACCAATCCCGCCAGGCTTACCGAGCTTACCAATCCCTCCTATTATCCCCGGTGTTCCTCCTGCTAAGAAAATTTCTCCCTGATGATAATATACAAGAAATAGTTGCAACCCTTTTTGCTGCACAATTGTTATCACAAGAGAGGGTTAGAGTTAAGAGTTTCCTATGTATTATGAATTTCCCTGCTCCATATCGATATGTTATTTTACACATGAATTTGTAAAACATAAAGCACCTAATATTTCCCTTTGAAGTTTCTTCTGTAGAATAAAGTATTACTCATTACTTGCTACTTGAACAGCTTGTGCGCCAATAATTCATATAATGATTATAGATTTAGTAATCTGTTAGATACACATCTTTGGAAAGGGTCAAAAGTGAGTTTGTATCAAATGTACAAACAATAAAACAAAGATCTAACAGACCACCAGATAACAAAATATTGGATGTGAGCTCAAACCATAGCATCATAATCATCAAGCTTGTCATTGTACTGCAACACTTTCCTCTTAATCTTCGATGAGTCTACCCATGTAATAAAATCTTCCAGGTTCCTTGTCACATGAAATGCAGGATCTGTTACCGTGTCTGGACCTACCCTTATATGTCCTTGTTCTATATATGTTACTGCTTCTTTTAGGTACTCTGCAAACTTCATTCGCACCAGTACTGTGGCTAGTCTCCGTCTGTTTTATTGAAATTTACGAGAAGAGGATATAAATCAAAGGTAACAAAACGAAGGAAAGCAACTTAACTGTTCCTCAGGGCTTCCCCTCCCTGTGCAACATTCTACTTCTTGGGTTTCCGTATATATCATATTTAACACCATTTAGTCCTTATCAAGAGACTGCCATTTCATATAAGCAAAATGTATTGCTCAAATTTTGCGAGCAAGATCAATGAATAGCATAAAGCTGACCTACAACATGATGAAACCGACAAATGATCACAAACAGCCAAGCTTTTCCTTGTGGATATTACACCCATATCATACCTGCAATTGCAAGAAGAAAAAAAAACAAATGAGACGAATAGATGGCTCATACTTCATAACTATACAAGTTGGTACACAAGGATGCCAAAACCAAAAGCTACAAATCATCTACCTTTAACATCAAATCATAATATGCAAATCAGTAATCACACAATACTTTGACCAAGCTCTACAATACTGGATTTCCAGAAATCCTGGGTACATCTAACTTATGATGCATCAAAACTTAGTATGATTGTCACTCGGGTCTTTCAGAAGATTTGGCAATTTTGGGAGCTTATTTCTATTCAAGTTTAACCTCCTAGAAATGTTAAAGCACCACTTTCAGTTTGTTCAAATCCATAAACTAGATATAACATAGTAATAAACTCTTACACAGGTCTTTTGGAAGATTCGGCAATTTTGGGAGCTTATTTTAATTCAAGTTTAACCTCCTACAAATGTTAAAGCACTGCTTTGAGTTTGTTCAAACCCACAAACTAGATATAACATAGTAATAAATCCTTACACATAAAGTTGAATAATTTTGATAGCTGCGATATGGAATGGATGGGAAGTTCGGGTCAAGGTGTTGCCAAAAATCAATTCTGGAGCATCAGCAAGAAATAGACATTTACATTGCTGAAAGCAAAACTCGAGATAGGAGCAGAGCAAAGAAATCAAAAGAGAGCTTACAGGTTTTGCAAGAGTTTGTCGGTCATATGAATTCGATAGTGGTCTTTGGGGTCCACCTGCTTCAACATGTTCACCAGCTTTTGAATCATCCGGCAGACGCTTGAATACCTGTAAATTTATGTCGAAACGAATAAGACCACGAAAGTGAATATCAAAACGAAAAAGAAGCGGAAACAGACTTTTTGTAGTCGTCACGGGCAGTGACATGATAGCGGCTCATAACAAGAGCTTCACGGTGGCCACCTTCTCTCTTCCATTCCAAGAAATTGGTCTTCTTCAGGAGCTTATGCTCGTGAAACTTGAGCTTCCTCATCCCTGAGTGAAAACTACCGAATCCTAGAAGCAACAGTGAAATTTTCAACCAGTAAAGCAAATGACAACTCTAATTCTCTTTCTCAATCGCGTAAAATACAAGGGAAAATGAGATTCCAAGTTTCCAACACATATACGCAGAAGAACTATGCTTAGAGGTGAAATACTTACCGAATCAGATAATGAGAGGCGAGAGTGAAGTCTGGATGGACGGGGACGCCGATGAGAGCAACAGCACGGAGACGCCGAGAGTGAGGGCTAGGGTTTACTTGTTTAGTTAGTCTGATTGAGAACTCAGAGAAGTGAGGTCGCCGCGTGAGGGACGGGTGAAGGCTAGAGTTTAGTTTTATTGGTGTTGACAATTCTATGTTAAATTAACTTTTAATTAAAAAATAAAATAAAAAAAAAAAAAAATATGAAAGGCGCTTCGGTCGTTTATAGAAATTAGGGAGGGTGTATTCAATTTAAAATTTACATAAATTTTTTGGAATTTTAAAGTCTACGAGTATTTAATATAGATTTTTTTAAAAATTTATATAAATTTTTTGGTATTTAATTAGAATTTTAAATTTTTTATAAAATTCCTATGTATTTAAAAGTTTCTTGATTTTAAAAGAATCTATTATTTCATTGATTTTGTAGGATTTTTTTTATCACTTATAAACCCTATAAAAGTCTTCTCCAAACACATAAGATTTTCACGCCAAACTACAGCACTGAAGAACCCTAACGGCCAAATCAACGTTTTTTAGCGTTTTCGAGTGCTTGGACTCGGTGCATTGTCGGAGGTTAGTTCTTTCTTGTGTTTTCCGTCATGTTGATTGTATGGACTTCGAGTGCTTGGATTCGTCTTACTGATCTGTCATAAGAAACGTGTGAGCGTTCCTCTCAGTTTTCTCTTTTCATTTTGCGACTTCTGCGGTTTCGGAAAAAGCATTGTACCGTATGTACTCTTTTTTTGTTTATGCAGTCTCGGTATATATATATATATATATATATATATATATATATATATATATATATAATTAGATGATTAAAGTATCTTATGTGTTCTGTCGTGCAATTGCACTTATCCATATGTTTAATATATTATATATATTGTTATATATGTTTTTGCAGTGGATGACATAAATAATATTTATATATATAATATGAGTTACCTTTTTGTATATTTGTTGTGTATATTTCGTCAACGGAGCCGATTGGTTTTGGATTGATTTTGAGTAACCTGCTTTTAATTGGTTTTGCGTAAACTTGTTTTATTATATATATAATGGTGGGTTCGTCTTACTGATATGTAATTAGTATGAATCGTAAGGACGAACATTATACTTACGGGTGCCAGTCTTGATTCTTTTTCTCTCTTTCATTTTTTGTTCAACTCATAGATGATTATAATAATTTGTCATTTATTCTAAATTTTGTTGTCGCCGAGAATCGTTCCTTGTCTTTCTTTAATTTGAATTGAAATTTTTGGCCATGTATTAATTTACATATTGATCGATCATTGGAGTTTTTGTGCTTGCTAATTAGAATGAAAATTTTGGCCATGTATTAATCTGATAGATACTGACAAAATCTGTATTAACTCTATATAGAATTAAAATATCCCACATAATCACCAAATTCTATAGATTATTAAAATTCAGTCAAAATCTTTAAAAGTCTAAATTGAATACACCAACCTCGGTTTACGCTCTCCTCACACTTTTCTTGTAAATCCTTCTTCTCTTCGTGCTCGACTCCCGTGTCGTTCATGGGCCGAAAAACTATTTACATGAGATTGAGGTAAAAAATACTATGTAAAATTGACAATATCTGAGGGGGTTAAATCTATCAACATGTAAAATTGACAATACTTGAGGAGGCTAAATTATAACATTTTCATGGGATTCATTTGAAAAATGTACTAATACATAACAGTTCACCTATTCCAGCTAGAAAACCCAAGTTTAACAAACTTCTTCGAGATTCTTATGGAGGTACAATGACAATTGGCATGTTGAAAGTAGGTAAACTAATTGACCTCCATGATGTCCATCTAGACTTTTCATTCAAAACCCCAAACATCAAGCACATAAAAATGCTTGAAGTACACAAGAGGACAACTATGAATATGTGCACATTGTATAATGCAATCAAATCTGAGTATCCAATATATAGCAAATGTTAAACAATAACATATTTATAGTTTATGATAAATAACACAACATGTATAGAGTCAAGGGAGTTAGGCTTGGTTCATTGTCACAAGTACAAAATCAAGTGGCCAAAATGTCATTTTGTCATTACAACTTACCCTTTGGATTGATTTTTAAACAAAATTGTTACCAATTTCACATCAGAGAAAATGTTTAATATATATTTATGTTCATTTTAGTTTTAGGTCCATTTTGGTGTGGAACTAAGATTCTCATGCACCCCAAATTACATAAATAGTAATTGTACTACATGAAGATGAGTTCAAGCTCCAAATTGGGGTGAAACATAGTTCAATAATTTACTAGCAACTAAAGAATAGATCGAAGAGATCAATTGTAGTCGTACTATGATAATAGGTGATGATAATTGCAAGTATTGATTACCTGTTGTAGAAGATGAGTTCAATCCCCGGATTGAGATGGTGTTTGAGAATCTTGAAGTTGATATGATTTTTTTATGAACTTTATTTTACAGTTGCCTGATTCGAACCACATCTTTTCTTTGTTGTAGAAGATATATTGATGACTACATAGAGACACCGACAAAGCATATATATATATATATATATATATATATATATATATATATATATATATATATATATATATATATATATATATATATATAATTAACGAACATTAAATTAAAGATGATCAATAAAAGAATCATTGTCGGAATTGAAAAACAAAAAAGTACAAAGAAAAACAAGGATTTGCAACATATGTGGTCTTAAATTAAAGGTCAAACAACCATACTTATCCTCACAACCATGTTTTCTCTTTTCAAAATATGTTTTCTCTTTTTCAAAAGTATTTTCTCTTGAACATTATAGATATTAAATTACCAAGTTTTAGCGGTATGAATTATCAATAGTTTTATTTATTTATTTTTGTAGTTTTTTATTTATTTAATTTGAACACATTTGAGACATTTTTAACAATTTTCTTACAATAACTAGTATGTGTTTTTTGTACCACCTTCAACACAATTCGACATAGCAGTTCTCGTTAAGTAACGAACATAAACTGATGTTATTTATACTATTTACAACATAGTTATTGCAATTTGTTACCTTAAAGTTCATTGATTGGGTTAACGACTTTTAATATCTCATATAAATGAAATTTAACGAGCTTAATTGTATACACTATCCGTTATTCATGTATTAAATGAAATTTAACGAACAGTAAATTATTTAATGCCTGCGCATGGAAAACTAACGAACGTCAAAATACACAAGTAATGACATTTACATGAACGTTAAGACACCATATGTATGTAATGAATAGCGATTGTTATTCCTAAGTTGAGTACTAATATTTTTTGCCATATAAATTGAAGTTGAAATACAATAGTCCGAGAATTCACACGAACAGAAAAAAACAAAAACAAATTAACGAACGTTAAATTTCTTTGGGATTGTTATTTCTTAGTTGAGTACATAATGTATTTGGTTGTATAAACTGAAGTAGAAAAACAAATAGCCCAAGAAATTCACATAAAGTTAAGACACCATATATAGAATTATAGGTAATTAACAAACATTAAATTTCATATGGGATCGTTATTTCTTAGTTTAGTACGTATTGTATTTGGTTGTATATATTGAAGGTGAAAAACAATAATCCAAGAAAAACATGTCTTAAAATATTCAAGAACCCGAATAGCTTAACAACATGAACGTTAAATTTAATTAGGATCGTTATTTTTTGGTTTAGTACGTAATGTATTTGGCTATATAAATTGAAATCGAAAAACAATAATCAAAGAAATACATTGTCTCAAAATATTCAAGAACCTGAAGTTTAACAACATTTCAAGTTAAAAAACAACAACAATGTACTTGAACCTTAAACAACAAACACAATGCCATAACAATAACAATGGGAAAGACCAAATAAGGAGTTCATCAAACTAAATTTTGATGGGTCTAGAAAAGAAAATGGTGATGCTGCATATGGTTTTATTATCCGGGATCATGAAGCTACTAAAATCTCTTTCGGCTTTGGACGATGTGGTAACATATCCGCCCTGCATGTTGAAGCATGTGCGCTGAGAGAGGGTTTGGTGTTGGCTTATGATATGGGATACAAAAATATTGAGGTCGAATGAGATTGTCTTTCGCTTATCAATTCGATTAATAAAGTGTGGAAACCGCCCTGGGACCTTGACCTTTTAGTGTCTGATATTGCTAATATTTTGACAGGCTTTTGTCAGGTTAGGGTTAAACACGTGTTTAGAGAGGTCAACCGGGTTGCGGACCTTCTGGCGGAGTTGGGGCATGAAGATCATGTGGTGTCAAGTTTGTCCTTCGCTTCCGTCGACGAACTCATCCGAAAGGATGCTATAGGATGTAGAATCTCAAGGAGATGATGTATCCTAATTATTTAAATATAGTTTCTAAAAAAAAGAACAATGTTCATGATTCAAAAAAGTATATATATAAAAACCTATAAGTGTAACACATAGAACTACTCCGCCAGCGGTGTAAGTGGGTATGACAACATTGGATCAAGATATACACTCGTAGAGATCATGTTATTCCTTACGCATAACCATTGGTTGAATATTGATACTTTTGAACCCACCAGTAATGAATGTCCATAAATCACCCATCTTTTTGTGCAATACAACTATATCTTGACTATTATCCTGGGTTTGCCTTTGACCCCGGCCTTGGATGAACCACCCTTTTCATATTGTGGTGGTGTAGATTTTCTTACAACATCATCACCCTCATCATAGTCATATTGTGGTGGTGTAGATTTTCTTACAACATCATCACCCTCATCATAGTCATCTACCTCAAACTCTTGAGCAATACCCTGGATATCATATTTGTTTTCTTGTTCAGCAATAGGAGTCCTTAGAAGATCCGACAATATTACATCCCTACCAAACTATGTAAATTTCAAATAATAACCATCAACATTCTTCTTAAACATGTTTAGACATTTGAAATGATTCAAATCAATCTCTAATCTAAATCCTCAAAGAAGTCAACAATCATGGTAATCATACCTCCAATGCATATGACCTCCTTTTTGCTCGTTAAATATTATGTAGCTTATGAACAAGTTCAAAAGCAACATTACCATATTTCTCAGTAACCATATAATATAAATATTGTAGTTCACTAATAGTAACATTTTAAGAGCATATATAGTATTTGCAACTATCATGCCACACAAAAACATGGATTAACTATTGCATAAATGTTTGCATCTTTGGGTTTGAACTTTTTACTACTTGTTAACTTATACTAGATGTAATAACCGGAAAATTCGAATAAATTTTCCTTGTTATTCTATTATGTGTTTGTTAATATCTTTAAAATAAATAAATAAAATAAAATAAAAATCAATCCGTACTCGAATCGATATGAAAGAATTAAATTAAACGAAGTCCAAACCAAGCTTAACTTTGGACCCAACTAGCTGTGGAGTCTTGCTACGTATTTGGGCCTCACAGCCCAACTGTTTTGCACGGATTTGGGCCTTGCAATCCACATCTCTATCCCACAAACCTTGGGCCTGGTTGACGCCTGCTAGATTCCTCCCTGGGCCGAACTGGGCAGAAGACGCACGGTTTCTTCCTCCTCTGGCCACGCGAGACGCTCCCAGTCAAAGGAGTTACGCCATTAAAGACGCTTCAATGCAGGCCGTTTAAACTCAGCCATTGAAGACCACTACAGTTACTCGCCATGGAACGTAGACTACAATCGAGACCGTTTTCACGCCTATGCTTTCTCACTGCGAAATAACCCAACACCTCGTCTTCTCCCCTCGCACGCCCAACACCCGCCATTTCCGACCCCCCTGCACCATCGCTTCCTCCACCCGCAATTCCTTCTCTGTACCACCCAGATCTCTAACACTCTTCCGCCTTTGGAACTTCCTCTGCAACCCGAGGTCGCCTCTCGCGTTGCGTCTCTTCTCAATCGGTCGTTAACTGAGCCGCGCAGCACACCGACCAGGGGAGCAGTCCGCCAACGGCAAGAAGAAGAAGCACAGCCGCCTCCTCCCTTTTAACCTTCCGGGACGTGATCGGGAGCCCATTAACCTCCTCTCTTTGACAGCCGGTAGGTATAAACTTGATGACTTTTCGGTGCCTGCTGCATACGTTACTGAGTGTTTTTCGTGACCTCTAAGTATGTAAAAATGAGCCTTTGCGTATCTCAGGTTTCGAACCAGGAGAGAAAAATAGCTAAACTGACGTGGTTGGGTGTTAGTGCCACCGAGGTTGAACATGACCACTTGCTTGACGCCATCTGACACCGGCTGGAACCGGTTGATCGGCTACTCGCTTTCTTTCCGGTTAGACCCGTATCCGACCTTTGTGATTAATTTAATTTAGTGGAATTTAATAAAAAGATTATTCTATAATTAATTGATAATGCATGAAAGGATAAGTTTATTTCTATTAGCAGAAATAATTGAATATTTAGAGATTTGAAATTAAGTATTTAACCGGAATGAAAGTGTGGAATAGACATTGGAATAATGATGTTAGAATTTGTTTCCGGGTCCAGGATAGAGAAAAGTATAAATAAACTAGAGAGCGGTACTAGTGCGGAATATCCGAACAATTAGAACTTTAACAAGCAGAGGAAATGCTATTTTTGGTGAACCCGACTTGAGGGTTTATAAGGGATAAGAAGGTTTGAATAATGAGGGGTACGTCTCTACGGAGAATCAAGAATCTTAAATTATAGATTCGAGGAAAGATACTTTTGTGACCGGAGAGAGATTAGAGAAAAGACGAAATATTAATGATATTAGATTAGTAATGTTTTCCGAGCTAAGTTGTAACATCCCAAATTCGTAGGACTCGGAGTGCTACTGGGCTAGGATCTCACAATGGATCCTGACCCTAGCCTGACAACAAATTCACTGAATCTTACAACAAGGCACCAATAGATTAAAACAAAACATAAAACTGATATATATATATATATATATATATATATATATATATATATATATATATATATATATATATATATATATATATATATATATATATATATATATATATATATATATATACATATCAAAAAGGTGATACAAGGTACTGCTGAGTACAAAGTCAAAACATGAATCCGTACAACGTAAATAACCCATATCCCACGAATACGCCCAGTGTAAGGAACCCTCAGCAGATCACCCCTTTGGATCACTCTGCAGCTCTCCTAACCTGCAAAGGATCTACAACAAGGTATAAAACCGTTAGCTAACTATACACATATATAAGAAGATGCTAGAGCACAAACACACATCAATAATATTAACATATCATCATGATATCACACATTTACCCGGTTTATTATCTTTAATAAGTCCAACACTTAATCGTATAATAAATGTATATGAATATACGTGACACAAGGAATGTATATATAACCCTCGTCTCTGTGTGCAATAGCTAGCTGGAGTGGTATCAGCGCACTTTCCCGTATACCATATGGAGTGGTAGGTGCCCTTCCCGTATACCAGAACTAACTAGCTTACAGAGAACTTCCCAGACTCCACTATGGGATGAAAGGTAAGTTGTCACAACCACTACGATGGGCGGTCAATATAACATAGGTTGGTGACCATAATAACACATGCTATAAAGCATATAACACACACCACTCAAGCATACATCCAATATAAGGATAGTAGCTAAGTAAGTCCTATGGACTTATCTCGATCTCAAAAGTAACTCGCTACGAACAACTCTCAGAAACGTCCACTCCAAACTGGAGGACAACACAGCCTATACAAGGCACACATAGATATATCTATCTACTATCACACAAAGGGTCACACCTAGACCCAAGGGATCCATAAGGGATCATATCCAACTCGTAAATCTCAAAGCCCTAACCGGCATTCCCGTATCATACTCGTCAACATCCGAATCCTAGCATGGTACTAAGTTCTCATACTAGAAAGGAAATGAACTACCTAACTATAGGTAGTCCCGGGTCAAGACGCACCTGCGTGAACTAAGGACGCAGGGGGCGGAAGAGATCACCCGTAGGCGCGGTAGGTAGAAGCCGCAGGGGCGGTGACAAGGCCGCAGGCTAACGCAGGCACGGCGCAGGCGCTGGTGCGGGCGCGATGGCACGGTCTCCGCAGGGGCGGCGGTTTCCAGGCGCAGGGGCGGCGACAGTGCATAATGGAATCTCGCAGCTTCTCTTTAGCTCTTCACGTGATCAAATCACGTCTACTCTCTTC
>CM008283.1:42520880-42547151 GCA_002319775.1 Fagopyrum tataricum
TAACAGGTAAACCATGAATCAAATGTACCTGTAGCAATAGGTGCAGCTGGCTCCTCTGCACTCCTCAGCTCAAAAACACGACCCTGTGGGCCTCTAGTATCAGTGGTGCCCCCACCACGGCCTCTGCCCCTACTCGGCCCAAGAGCAGATCCCTGAGTCGCAGGGCGATCTGGAACTCTCTGTTGTCCCTGTATCTGCTTCTGTTGCTGAGGTGGCCTCTGCCAACCTCCCGCTACACTGGCAGGAGAAGAACCCTGCTGAGATACAGCTCCGCCCTGGCGGCAATAAACAGCTCGGTGACCTTGCCTACCATAGGTGTAGCAAGTCACCAATGGCCTCGTATACTCTGGCCTCATATGCCCTGGATCTCTACAGTTAAAACACAGACGTCCCTTCTCTACAACCGGTGTAGATGAGGGCTGACTCTGACGTCTCTGACCACGCCAACCACTAGTAGAACCACCAGTACCACTGGTCTGCCCTGTACACTGTCTCTTCTCAGACCCTTCGGCCTGAGAAGCTCTCCTCTGTCCAGCTCGCTCCCTCTCATAGTCGGAAGCTCTGTCCTGATAATCCATCAGAGACTCACAGTGAAAACCCGCCATATAGGTCCGGGTAGTATCCCTCAGTTGTCGGAAAAAGAGATAGACGTGCTGATCTGCAGAAGGTGCAGTTGGTCCCAGTAATGCCAGCTCCTCCTGAAACCTGCTGATGGGCTCAGAGACTAGTACATCCTCAAACCCAGCCTCAACAAAATCTCGCAGTTTCTCCCTCCTCAGAGATGCAGGGCAGAAACGCTCTCTAATCATCGTCCTCATCTGATCATAACTGGTAACCTGACCCCGTACTGATCTCCACCAGTGTTGTGCCAAGTCCCGAAATAAAGTATGAACCAGCTCGATCTGTCTGTCAGCTGAACATCGAATAGACTCCAGAGCTGAGTCTACATGCCCGATCCAGAGCTCAACCTCCAACCCCACCTTCCCAGTAAAAGGGGGTACACCCATCTGATGGAATGCCTTCAACCATGTATCTGGTCTAGGCCCTCTATGCTCCTCCGGTGCTCTAGCAATCTCAGCAGCAGGTATCTGTATAGCTGGTACCTGAGTAACGGTGTGGGACCTCTCAGATGGTCCCTCCTGTGCCTGTAAATCTGGGGCACGTCTACCGGCTCTGGCAGCCTCCTCAACACGTCTGATATATGCTCGGAACTCTGATCTTCCCATGGAGACACGATCAGACTTGCCAGACTGGGCTCTCTGTGCCCCCTGTCTCTCAGCTGCCCCGTTCCCAGTCTCAGGAACGACGCTCTCAGCAACCTCCTCATGTGTTTCTCCTGCATGTGAACCGTCAACAGGAGTCCTACCCCGTCCTCTACCTAGAGGGGGTCTATCTCTACCTCGCCTAGCTGCAGGTAAGGCTCTAGTCTGAACCATTTGCAGAAGACATACCTAGCTTAGAAGGCTATATATATGCCATATGTATAGATATATAACATATCAATCACAGCAGAATATCTATATATATCTATACTGTCGAGGTCTTCAGAGGGGCGATGGTTCACGTACACGATATCCCAAAACATTTGTACTCATTTCAAAACCAAAACCTTTTGAAAAGTCAGACCCCTTTCGGGTTCTGTTTATTTATCTATTCGAACTTTATTGCAGATTACTAGTGTCATTGTTGTCAACCTGGGCTCTAATACCAACTTTGTAACACCCCAAATCTGTAGGACTCGGAGTGCTACTGGGCTAGGATCTCACAATGGATCCTGACCCTAGCCTGACAACAAATTCACTGAATCTTACAACAAGGCACCAATAGATTAAAACAAAACATAAAACTGATATATATATATATACACACACATATCAAAAAGGTCATACAAGGTACTGCTGAGTACAAAGTCAAAACATGAATCCGTACAACGTAAATAACCCATATCCCACGAATACGCCCAGTGTACGGAACCCTCAGCAAATCACCCCTCTGGATCACTCTGCAGCTCTCCTAACCTGCAAAGGATCTACAACCCGGTATAAAACCGTTAGCTAACTATATACATATATAAGAAGATGCTAGAGCACAAACACAGATCAATAATATTAACATATCATCATGATATCACACATTTACCCGGTTTATTATCTTTAATAAGTCCAACACTTAATCGTATAATAAATGTATATGAATATACGTGACACGAGGAATGTATATATAACCCTCGTCTCTGCGTGCAATAGCTAGCTGGAGTGGTATCAACGCACTTTCCCGTATACCATATGGAGTGGTAGGTGCCCTTCCCGTATACAAGAACTAACTAGCTTACAGAGAACTTCTCAGACTCCACTACGGGATGAAAGGTAAGTTGTCACAGCCACTACGATGAGCAGTCAATATAACATAGGTCGGTGACCATAATAACACATGCTATAAAGCATATAACACACACCACTCAAGCATACATCCAATATAAGGATAGTAGCTAAGTAAGTCCTATGGACTTACCTCGATCTCAAAAGTAACTCGCTATGAACAACTCTCAGAAACGTCCACTCCAAACTGGAGGACAACACAACCTATACAAGGCACACATAGATATATCAATCTACTATCACACAAAGGGTCACACCTAGACCCAAGGGATCCATAAGGGATCATATCCAACTCGTAAATCTCAAAGCCCTAACCGGCATTTCTGTTTCATACTCGTCAACATCCGAATCCTAGCATGGTATTAAGTTCCTCATACTAGGAAGGAAAGGAACTACCTAACTATAGGTAGTCCCGGGTCAAGACGCACCTGCATGAACTAAGGACGTAGGGGGCGGAAGAGATCACCCGCAGGAGCGGCAAGTAGAAGCCGCAGGGGCGGCAAGTAGAAGTCGCAGGGGTGGTGACAAGGCTGCAGGCTAACGCAGGCACGACGCAGGCGCGATGGCACGGTCTCCGTAGGGGCGGCGGTTTCCAGGCGCGGGGGCGACGACAGTGCATAATGCAATCTCGCGGCTTCTCTTTAGCTCTTCACGTGATCAAATCACGTCTACTCTCTTCCATAGTCACGCACATACATATATATACACATTCAAACATTAAACTATGCTCAATTCATCTACTCCTAAGCTAAGAAGGAAGAACAAGAAAGAAAAGAAGGAAGGAGGAGCAAGAAGCTCACCTCCACAGCTGTGATACCTCAAGGAAGAACAAAACAGGCTCTTAGCTGGCCTCAGAAGCTCAACAAACACTCACACAACCTTCAGCAACACAACACTACACTAAAACCTTATCAAACTCCAAGAATTCTAATGCAAGGTCAAAGGAAAAGATGAAGAAACAAGGGGGACGTGAAAGATGGGTAAGGAATGTGAAAACTTGCTCAGCAACCAAAGGACGGAAGGGTTAAGGGAGTGAAAGAGTAACGCACGGGTCAAAGGGTCAACAAAAACGGCTGCAGACGCAGGAAACCGCAGGGGCGGTTCACTGGGCCGCGGGAGCGGGAACCCGCAGGGGCGGCCATCATGCCCGCGGGTGCGGCAAGGCCAATCTCGGCCAAAGGAAATCTCGACTAAGGACGGAACTCGGCCCGGAAGACTAAGGCTCTTACATAAGTACAATTTAATAAGATGATGAGACTATTGTTAAGAGAACGCAAATGGACGTGTAGGTCCCCCAAACCGAAATGTTAAAGAATATCAGGGTATCGGGGCTAGATGTCATACCCTGATTTTGAGAATGATAAGTTAAACGAAATTAAGTTTGGAATGATTCTAAGAGTGAATAATATAATGACCAGGATAGTCGGATCTTTGGCTGGCAAGATCGCGAGACTTTGAGACCAGCATCGATAAGGTGAGTTCGTATGACTCACTTAGTTACCGTTTAATATTGAGTGTGCATTTGAGTGGTGTGTGCTATATTATGAGAAATAAAATTAACGGATTAGATCACAGTATTTTTGTTATAAAGTAAGGCACAAGTGTATGATAACGTGCCGTAACCGTCGGTCCGGGCCGATGGTGCCGGAGGATTGCCCCGCGACCAGTCCAGTAGGTATACGGGAAGAGGTACATACACCAGCCCTACTGGTTTACGGGGACGGGGGCAGGAGTCGGGAGACTCTTGTGTTACAAGATAAGATGGGAATTAGACTGGATCAAGTCACGTAATGAAAAGATAATAAATCGGGACCTGAGTGTACATGTTGAGTGATTTATTGTATATTCCTTGTGTGTGTTTGTGCTCTAGTGAAACTTTAGTATTAGAAGCTAACGGTTTACACCGTATTGTTAGATGATGCAGGTTAGATCTCTACCGAGAGATCGAGAGTGAAGTGGCCATCCAAGATTTCCGTACTAGGATCGGGTGTTTGGGGTATTTATTTCAGTTATTTAATTCCTTAGTTGACTTGCACTGTTAGACTCACTCGTCCTAGAGATTGGCTGCGTTATGTTGGTCACGTCTTATTACTTGAGTACTTTATTAAAGATTTACCGTTTTAATATTTGTGCCTTGTTGCAAGGTCCATTGTGAAATTGTTGTCAAACTGAGGTCGGGACCCACTGTGAGGTCCTAGCCAGTCGCTCCGGATTCTCAGAATTCGGGGTGTTACAACATGGTATCAGAGCTCTAGGTTTGCAACAATGACTCTCGAAACCTTCTAAAAGGTCAAGTATAAAGAGAACCCAAAAAGGGATCTAGTTTTAAAAATGAATTTAAAGTTTAAAGTTCTGTTGAGTCGGGTTGGGTAGTAGTACGGAAATTACCACTTCACTCTACAGATCTCGGTAGTAGTAAGTTATTATGTTTTGCCCTTAGTGTTACATTATATTAATCTTAGTCGTCCGTCTTGTAAAGATGGCACGTGATAGCATAGTACCCACTACGGGTAGGGGAAGAGGTCGTCCACCTCTTCACCCCACAACACCAGCTATTGGGACACCCCGACGCTGGGGTAGACCCCAACGGCTAGAGGTCGAGGCCGAGCTGCTCTACTTGCACCACCACCAGAGGAAGTAGTAGCAGATACTGTGGATCGTGTGGAGGTCGCTGCTGAGGCCAATGTGGGAGCCCAGTCTAGGGCCGTCTAAAGAGAGGAAGTTGCTGAGAGTCCAGTCCCGAGTCTAGGGGAAGGGCTACACATTCACTTCGATCTCGTGGGACCGGATCATCTGGATCTAGCCGCATTGCGATGAGTGCTGTTGAGTTGCGAGCCTATGTGGATGAGGTCGTTGAGACCGCTATGAGGGGAGGACAGCTCCAGCCCCGCCCCCATCAGCTAGATCGGCCACTGTGTCACAGGGAGTGACCCCGGTCAGAGCTATACCAAGAGGGTCGTAAAGGAGACATGAGCTAGAGAGGAGCCACGACTGCCTAGACCCGATGATTGGTTGAGGGCTTTCAACTATCAGCGGGTGCCCACTTTTGACGGGACGATAGGATTGGGGTGGAGCATTGGATAGGAGACGTGGAGACTGCCTTGGAGGCGATATGTTGTCCTGAGGAGGGACATGTGGAGTTGGTACAGACCTTGTTCAAGGAACATGCACATTACTGGTGGAGGACAGTTCGCAGGAGTGTGACTACCTTTGCACAGATGAGAGAGATGATTCGAGGCCACTTTTGCCCTACTTCATTGAGGACGGAGCGAATGCGGGATTTCTACGAGGCCCGATTTGAGGATGTGCCGATATCTGAGGCCATCAGGAGGTTTAGAGAGGAGCTGACCCTGTTAGGACCAACCGGCCCACTGGATGATCAACATATATACCTCTTCTCACGGAGAGTGAGAGAGGACACCCGATCTTACTTAGTTGGATTCCGATGTGAGACCCTGATGAACTATCAGGATAGGGCTGCTGCTTATGAGAGAGATCGACCACTTTATCGGAGAACAGTGCAGTCAGGAGGGCCTGAAAAGAGGCAGAGAGTGGGGCAGTCAGGTTCTGCTAGTGGATTTGGTAGCCAGAGTAGAGCTCAGACTTCCAAGAGTATCGGGTTTCCACCGAAGACTCCAGTGACAGATCACGGACGTTAGTGCCACAACTATGGTCAGGTAGGACATTTGAGAGCTCAGTGTCAGAGGCAGTTGGTCACATGTTTCACTTGTGGCAAGTTGGGGCATAGGTCTACATTCTGCCGTCAGGGGGCAGCTGCACCAACACAGAGATCTCCGGCGACTCAAACGCCGGGGTATTAGCAACAGAGGGCTCCAGGTCACCAGCAACAGAGGGCACTGGGGCAGCAACAGTATGAAGCCCCGGAGTATGCCCCATCTCAGGGTTCCGCACCAGGTGTGAGTCGCGGCAGAGGCCGTGGGGATAGTGCAACAGGGAGTAGCGGGACCCAAGCTAGGGCATTTGAGCTGAGGAGTGCAGATCAACCGAATGCTCCTACGATCACAAGTACTATCTGGATTAAGGACGCAATTGTCCGAGTTTTGTTTGATACTGGGGCAACCCTATTCCTTCATATCAAATGCATGTGTAGATAGGTTGTCCTTGAATAATGTAGTTGTGATACCCTTCATAGTAGGGCTACCGAATGAGAACAAGGTGAACGGTACTCGGGAAATTAATAACTTTCCGATCCGTTTGGGGAACCGGGAATGGTTGATGGACTTCTTAGTGATGCACTTGGTGCATGAGGATGTCATTTTAGGGATGAATTGGATGGTCAATTATGGGGCTATACTTGACATAGGCAAGAGGACAGTGACAATTACATCGGCAGAGGGACAACTACAAATCTTCCGAGGGTGGGACCTCGAAAAAGCGAAAACAGTGATCGGTGCAGTCAGAGCAGCACGTTTGATCGGACAGGGATGTGAGGCCTTCTGGTTCTATGCCATGAAGGAGCAGAAGGGTCCGAGGCTAGAGGACGTACCAGTAGTAAGGGAGTTCACTGAGGTGTTCCGGGATGACTTACCTGGCCTACCTCCACAGAGGAGTGTAGACTTCAACATCGACTTAGAGCCTGACACGAGACCGATCTCGAAGGCTCCCTACCGGATGACACCCATAGAGATGGCGGAGCTGAAGAAACAATTGGAGGAGTTAGCAGAGAAGGGGTTCATACGACCTAGTGTTTCTCCTTGGGGTGTTCCGGTACTGTTTGTGAGGAAGAAGGACGGATCTATGAGGTTGTGCATAGATTACAGAGAGTTGAACCGGGTAACGATCAAGAACAAATACCCGTTACCCCATATCGACGACCTACTGGACCAGTTGCAGGGGGCATCAGTCTTCTCTAGGATTGATCTGAGGTCAGGACATCACCCGCTAAGGGTGAGGGATCAAGATATCCCTAAGACAATGTTCCGGACCAGATACGGTCATTATGAGTTTGTGGTGATTCCATTCGGGTTCACAAACGTGCCGGCCGTGTCTATGGAGTTGATGAATGGGATATTCATAGACTACCTGGATCAGTTTGTGGTAGTCTTCATTGACGACATTTTAGTGTACTCCCGGAACCGAGATGAGCATGTTGGGCACTTGAGGACGGTATTGCAGGTACTACTGGACAACCAGCTCTATGCTAAGTTGTCCAAGTGCGAGTTTTGGATGTCAGAGGTAGCCTTTTTGGGGCATGTGGTGACGGCCGAGGGGATCAAGGTGGATCCGGCCAAGATGGAGTTCGTCTCGTCATGGCAGCCTCCTAGGAATGTCAAGGAGGTGCGCAACTTCCTGGGGTTAACTGGATACTACAGACGGTTCGTGGAAGGGTTCTCAGTCATTGCCCGACCACTTACCGGTCTTTTGAGGATGACCACTCGCTTTGTGTGGTCTGAGTCCTGCTAGAGTAGTTTTGAGGAGTTGAATAGGAGGTTGACTTCTGTTCCGATCTTAACCCAGCCAGAGGGCATAAAGGACTTCGTGGTGTACAGTGATGCATCCAAGCTAGGCTTGGGGTGCGTGTTGATGCAGAGGGTAAGGTGATAGCGTACGCGTCACGTCAGTTGAAGACGTACGAGGAGAACTACCCCACTCATGACTTGGAGTTAGCAGCAATAGTGCACGCCCTTAAGATATGGCGTCACTACTTGTATGGGACGACTTGTCAGATCTTCACAGACCATAAGAGTCTGAAGTACATATTCACTCAGTGGGAGTTGAATAACCGACAAAGAAGATGGCTAGAGTTGATTAAGGACTTCGATCTAGAAATTTTGTACCACCCGAGAAAGGTGAATGTAGTTGCTGATGCGTTGAGCAGGAAGACGCCTCAGGAGAAGGCTATAGCTCGGTTGACGGCTCAACCCGAGCTACAGAGGGATCTTGCCCGACTAGAGGTCGAGATTCAGTTTCCGGATGTTGATCGGCACTTAGGTGCTTTGGAGCTTGTGCTGGATCTGCTGACCGAGATCCGACAGAAGCAAGATACCTGCCCTACCATATACAGGATCCGGGAGAGGATGTCTCGGGATGAGGCACCACAGTTTTTGGTTGGAGGAGATGGAGTGATGAGACGCCAAGGGTGCGTTTGTGTCCCCTTTGATGAGGAGATGAGGCAACGGATCCTACAAGATGCTCTTGCTACTCCTTACTCAGTCCACCCAGGTGCGAGTAAGATGTATAGAGATATCAGACGTTCCTACTGGTGGAGCGGTCTGAAACCGGATGTGAGTAAGTTTGTATCCTAGTGTGCGATCTGTCAGCAGGTCAAGATTGAGCATCACCGGTCAGGAGGCGAGCTCCACCCACTGTCAGTTCCGTAGTGGAAGTGGGAGGATATATCGATGAACTTTGTCACCGGGTTGAGACCGAGCCGGAGTTTTGACGCTATTTGGGTTGTGGTGGACCGACTCACCAAGACCACCCGTTTCATTCCCATTAAGGAAAAAAACGTGGCCGGTGAGTCGATTAGTAGAGGAGTTCACGAGGCAGATCGTGAGGTTGCATGGAGTGCCCCGGACCATCGTCTCAGATAGAGATGGACGGTTCACTTCCAGATTTTGGGAGCAGGTGCATGCCACGTTAGGGACTAGCCTACATTTTACCACCGCTTACCACCCGCAGTCAGATGGTCAGTCGGAGAGGACCATCCAGATCTTGGAGGACATGCTTAGGGCATGTATACTAGATTGGGGACAAGTATGGCCGATCACCTACCTCTAGTGGAGTTTTCATACAATAACAACTATCACTTGTCTATTGGTATGGCTCCCTATGAGGCGTTATACGGCCGGAAGTGCCATACCCCACTCTGTTGGGAAGATGCTAGTGACGCCGGAGGCGTCGCTCCGGAGCAGATCAAGGATGACTTGGCTCGGGTAGCCTTGATCTGAGAGCGCATGCTAGCCGCTTAGAGTCGCCAGGAATCTTATGCTGATAAGAGGCGCAGACCGCTAGAGTTCCGGGTCAGTTCACATGTATGGTTGAGAGTATCACTGACCCGAGGGGTTAGGCGTTTCGGCATTGAGGGGAAGTTAAGCCTTTGATATGTCGGACCATTTGAGAAACTAGAGCGGGTCAGGGAGGTTGCCTACCGGTTAGCCCTTCCACCTACCCTGGAGAGCGTACATCCGGTATTCCATGTATCCCAGCTCCGGGAATACATACCGGACCCGTGACACGTGGTCAGTCATGAGGACTTGACGGTGTAGCTGGACCACACTTTCACATAGTACCCGGCAGCTATTTTAGAGAGGAGTGTTAGACGACTACGGTCGAAGGAGATTCCTATGCTTAAGATTCAGTGGTCCCGTCGGGGAATAGACGAGGCTACCTGGGAGACAGAGGATAGTATTAGAAGCTCGTACCCGGAGCAATATACTGAACTAGTGTCGACTTTCGTCGCGACGAGTTAGTTGAGGGTCATTTATGTGTTATTCGTTTATCATGTTATCGTATGTGAACCTGAGTGATTATTGATGTATTAGTGTTTATTCTCGAGATGCGTGTGATATTGAGTTGACCGGGTTTAGTCCTATTAGAATGATCATTTATAACTCAGGAATCTGGATTTTTGGACTAACCGTACGTCACCCTAAGTTTCGGGACGAAACTTACTTTAAGGGGGGACTGATGTAATAACCGGAAAATCGAATAAATTTTCCTTGTTATTCTATTATGTGTTTGTTAATATCTTTAAAATAAATAAATAAAATAAAATAAAAATCAATCCGTACTCGAATCGATATGGAAGAATTAAATTAAAAGAAGTCCAAACCAAGCTTAACTTTGGACCCAACCAACTATGGAGTCTTGCTACGTATTTGGGCCTCGCAGGCCAACTGTTTTGCACGGATCTGGGCCTTGCAATCCACATCTCTATCCCACAAACCTTGGGCCTGGCTGACGCCTGCTAGATTCCTCCCTGGGCCGAACTGGGCAGAAGAAGCACGGTTTCTTCCTCCTCTGGCCACGCGAGACGCTCCCAGTCAAAGGAGTTACGCCATTAAAGACGCTTCAATGCAGGCCGTTTAAACTCAGCCATTGAAGACCACTGCAGTTACTCGCCATGGAACGTAGACTACAATCGAGACCGTTGTCACGCCTTTGCTTTCTCACTGCGAATTAACCTAACACCTCGTCTTCTCCCCTCGCACGCCTCTACTCCTTCCTTCTCGTCGCCTCACCTCTCGAACACCTGCTCTATGCAACCCGCCATTTCCGACCCCCCTGCACCATCGCTTCCTCCACCCACAATTCCTTCTCTGTACCACCCAGATCTTCAACACTCTTCCGCCTTTGGAACTTCCTCTGCAACCCGAGGTCGCCTCTCGCGTTGCGTCTCTTCTCAATCGGTCGTTAACTGAGCCGCGCAGCACACCGACCAGGGCAGCAGTCCGCCAACGGCAAGAAGAAGAAGCACAGCCGCCTCCTCCCTTTTAACCTTCCGGGACGTGATCGGGAGTCCATTAGCCTCCTCTCTTTAACAGCCGGTAGGTATAAACTTGATGACTTTTCGGTGCCTGCTACATACGTTACTGAGTGTTTTTCGTGACCTCTAAGTATGTAAAAATGAGCCTTTGCGTATCCCAGGTTTCGAACCAGGAGAGAAAAATAGCAAAACTGACGTGGTTGGGTGTTAGTGCCACCGAGGTTGAACATGACCACTTGCTTGACGCCATCTGACACAGGCTGGAACCGGTTGATCGGCTACTCGCTTTCTTTCCGGTTAGACCTGTATGCGACCTTTGTGATTAATTTAATTTAGTGGAATTTAATAAAAAGATTATTCTATAATTAATTGATAATGCATGAAAGGATAAGTTTATTTCTATTAGCAGAAATATTGGAATATTTAGAGATTTGAAATTAAGTATTTAACCGGAATGAAAGTGTGGAACGGACATTGGAGTAATGATGTGAGAATTTGTTTGCGGGTCCGGGATAGAGAAAAGTAGAATTAAACTAGAGAGCGGTACTAGTGCAGAATGTCCGAACAATTAGAATTTTAACAAGGAGAGGAAATGCTATTTTTGGTGAACCCGACTTGAGGGTTTATAACGGATAAGAAAGTTTGAATAATGAGGGGTACGTTTCTACGGAGAATCAGGAATCTTAAATTATAGATTCGAGGAAAGATACTTTTGTGACCGGAGAAAGATTAGAGAAAAGACGAAATATTAATGATATTAGATTAGTAACGTTTTCCGAGCTAAGTACAATTTAATAAGATGATGAGACTATTGTTAAGAGAACGCAAATGGACGTGTAGGTCCCCCGAACCGAAATGTAAAAGAATATCACGGTATCGAGGCTAGATGTCGTACCCTGATTTTGAGAATGATAAATTAAACGGAATTAAGTTTGGAATGATTCTAAGAGTGAATAATATAATGACCAGGATAATCGGATCTTTGGCTGGCAAGATCGCGAGACTTTGAGACCAGCATCGATAATGTGAGTTCGTATGACTCACTTAGTTACCGTTTAATACTGAGTGTGCATTTGAGTGGTGTGTGCTATATTATGAGAAATAAAATGAACGGATTAGATCACGGTATTTTTGTTATTAAGTAAGGCACAAGTGTATGATAACGTGCCGTAACCGTCGGTCCGGGCCGATGGTGCCGGAGGATTGCCCCGCGACCAGTCCAGTAGGTATACAGAAAAAGGTACATACACCTGCCCTACTGATTTACGGGGACGGGGACAGGAGTTAAGAGACTCTTGTGTTACAAGATAAGATTTATACTTTTCAACAATAATTTCCTTATCTACGTTACCCAACCTAAAACTTAATAATCCATCACCAATTGCAAAATCCCCTCCCGTAGAAACATCACTGAACTCAAAAACTCACAAGTCAAAGCAACATATGTTGGCTTATTATTCATGTCCAAAAAACCAACCAATCCAATCGATTTGAACATGCCTTCGATATTTTCAAGCAAACTCAACTCTTTCAAAGCAAATTTTTATGTCCATCTTGTGTCACGATGCACACATTCAATCATTACAATATACAACTTTTGTTGCAGATCACTAGTACATAACACATAATCCATTCTAATCCCAATCCCTTTCCTCGATTTCTTTGAACCGACACCTATTAAAATATTAAATAAAATATACTTAATATATAATAACGGAAAATACGACATAAAATATTAATAGACTATATTTGATTCTATTTTATAATTCGCAAAACTAAATAACGAGCAAGGTCACAAATCCAACTTAGCAAACATTATTAAAAGTTAACAAACATGATGTTATATTTTAATGAATGATATTATGCAATAACGATCGTCAATCAAACTTTTCACAAACAAAATCTACATTTAACGAACTCAAACCTATTTAACGAGCATTAATAAGAACAAATCCGCCCTACAAAAATAAATCAACACTAAACACATTATAACGTTCTTCTTTTTTTGTCTTCTAAACTCAACGAACAACAACCCCCTTCCTTATCTATATTTTAACGTACTATTCAATGTGTTATAGAATTAGATACACTCATACCCAAAATCCATAACTCAATTGCACAAGAAAATAAATCAAAAACAACTCTCAACTCTATAAAACACGAATTCATACTAACCCTTTGTTTTTAAGGCATTGTTCTTTAAATTTTTGTTGAAAAATAAAATAAAAAATAAGTTTAGATCTAGGTTAATTAGATCTATTTTATAATTGAGATGGAAATAAGAGTATCTTGATAACATAGAACTTTGAAGCCTAAAAATGAGGTAAAATTAGACTATGTAACCAACTTGTTTGTGTAACATCCGATTATAAGGGCCCATATTAACAAAGCATAAATTAATTATTTTAAAACCACAATTCTATCTTTGGATTCTTGTACTCGTGTATGTCTCTAAATGTTGTATGATGTATATCTCACTCTCAGTGATATTAGCTTTAACCTTCCAACTATTATTCGTAACATATGGTTGTTTTTGCAATGTAAATCCACTCTAGATCAATACAATGTATGCAAGTAAATAGAAAACACCATGTGTGTCTTGTGTATTTTGAATTGAACCCTATTTTAGTTGATTAGCATCTTGCCAATAGCAAACACCATGTGAGATTTTATGTTGGATTGACTAGCATGCTTAGATATACATTTGCCTATCCATGCATACAACCGTTTAGTCATCATTTACTTGAGCACTCGAGCAAATAGTTCTCACTCTTTGGTATTATAATGTGTATGAACATTGTATTAGTAAGGATTGAGAGAATTAGTCCCCAACCCCTAGACATTTCTCATACTTGATTTCAAACCTAGCATACTCTGTTTCTGACTCGATCAAGTCAGAAGCTACAAAAATTTGACTCGGTCAATGTTATCTTGGAACTCGATTGTAGTTACCTGAGGCAACTCGATTGATCTGATTTCTTCCCGACTCTTGAAGTGTTTTTAGTTGATCACATGATCACTCTCTTTTTCTTTATTTTACACACTTGCTTTTCACCAGGAAAGTTTCTTAGAATAAGATAAGGATAACATAATCCCTAGGGAGAGATAACCTTGGCTAGTATTCATGTATTTACATTGACACAATCCTTCACTTGGGGTTATATGACGTTCATTTATTGAGTAGTGAGTACATTTGTGACAATCTAGTAGTTAGTAAAAGGGTTCGTCAAATTTTTGGCGCCGTTGCCGCGGAATATTGAAGCCATATCCTATTTGTGTTAAGTTGCCTCTAGAAAGGCAAGTATTTTTGTTACTTTTGATTACACTTTTGTATGTATTTGTGCTTATAGGCTGACAAAGTGGTGAACCTAAGGAGGTCAAGAAACTAGGAAATTGTGCCTATAGACTTGGAGATAGCAAGGACGCTTACCAAGCTAAGGAAATAAAAGAGATTAGCCATGGATCAAGAAGAATATATGACTAAAGCTAGATAGCGAGATGCTCAACAAAAGTAAACGATAGAGGAGCTTGAAACTTGTTTGCATTCCCAAGAAGCAAGGGATGCAATGAACCATGAAGAGATGTTAAGAGAAGTGCCAAGTAGAGCACATGGCCGTGATCGATTCTTTGCAACTAGGAATCTAGGAGAGCGATCGAATTGACCCAGCCAAGCACATCATCCCACCCGAAGTAGATTTTGGGATCAACGTTCCTCAAAACTTTGAGCTCAAATTAGTCAGGATCCAAATGATATTGCAAAACCAGTTTGGTGGAGGACCGAGTAAAAACCCACATCTACATCTTTCAACCTTCAATGAGTTTCTTGAAACTGTAAGAATAAGAGATATTGAACAATCCCAACTTAAACTAAGATATTTTTCTTTCTCTCTTAGGGGTAAATCCAAGCAATGATATACATTTATACCATCCCGAAGTGTTACAACGTAGGAGATGTTATTAAAGGAGTTTCTAAAAAAGTTTTTCCCACCAAACCGGACGGTTGAAATTGTAAGAGCCTTAGTCTTTAGAGCCGAGTTTGGGCTTAGCCTCCCCTGCGGGTTTAGGTGGCCGCCCCTGCGGCTCGTCCAGTTATCCGCCCCTGCGGCTCAGGGAACCGCCCCTACGGTTTTCTGCGGCTGCAGCCGGTTTTGTTGACCCTTTGACTATGCTTTACTATCTTCTCTTCTTAGCCTTTTCCTTTGCTTGCTGAGCAAGGGTTTCTTCTTCACTTCTCCAGTATCCCTCACGTTCTTCTTTTCCTCCTCTCTTCTTCTTGATCTTGTTCTTGTTTCCTTTGAGTTTGATAGAGTTTATTTGTGGCTTTGGTGGAGGTTGATGTTGTGTATGGTTGCTGAGCTTGAGAGCCAGCTAAGAGTGTGTTATGTTCTTTCCTTGGTTGATCACAACAGTAGATGTGATTGGATGTATATTGATGTTTGTATGTATATATATATGTATGGATGTGGTTGTGGATGGATGAAGACGTGAATTGATCACGTGAAGAGTGGAAGAGAAGTCGGGGAAGGCCGTTCTGCACTGTCGCCGCCCCCGCACCTGGAAGCCGCCGCCCCGCGGGACTTTGTCACCGCACCCGCGCCCAGAAGCTGCCGCCCCCGGGGCCACGGTCACCTCTCCTGCGTCAGTGTGCCGCCGCGCCTGCCTTTGCTTCGCCCCTGTGTCCCTCTTGTCACGCAGGTGCGTCTTGTCCCGGATCTACTAGAGTAGTATGGATCCTTTCCTTTCCTAGTATGAGGGTTAGTAGCATGCTAGGTATGTGTATGAGGATAGAATGAGGATGATCATGATATCGATAGGTGCCGGTTATGGCCTTGAGGTTTATAAGTTGGATATGATCCTTATGGATCCCTTGGGTCTAGGTGTGACCCCTTTGATTGATAGGAGATTTGATATCTCTTTATAACTTGTTATTAGGTAGTGCTGTCCTCCAGACTTGGAGTTGATCGTGGGTGAGATTACTTCGAGGTTGATGTAAGTCCATAGGACTTAATTAGCTACCATCCTTATATTGGATGTATGGATGAGTGGTGTGTGTTATATGCTTGATAACATGCGATGTTGTTATTACCTACCTATTGTTTAGTGACTGCCCATTTTAGGGTTGTGACAACTTGCCTCTTCATCCCGCTGGGAGTCTGGGAAGTTCTCTACGGATCGTCCAGATCTGGTAAACGGGACGGACACTGTCTCCACTCCCATAGGGTACACGGGGAAGTGATCCCAGATTACCACTCCAGTAGGCATTACCACCGAGAGGCGAGGGTTATATTCCTCGTGTTACATATATTCATATTTATATACGAGTTGAGGGTTGGACTTTGTAAAGATAATTAACCGGGTAAATGTGTGACAACATGTTTATATGTTATGATTCCTGAGGTGTGTTTGTGCTCTTGCATCTTCTATATATATATATATATATATATGTATGGTTAGCTAACTGTTTTATACCGTGTTGTAGATCCTTTGCAGGTTAGGAGAGCTGCAGAGTGATTCAGAGTGGGTGATCCGTTGAGGGCTCCGTACACTAGGATATTACGTGGGATATGGGACCTTGTGTTATGTACAGTTATATGTTTTGATTGTACTCAGCGGTACCTTGTAAAAACCTTTTGATTTATATATTACAGTTTTATGTTTTGGTTTTAATCTATATGTGCCTTGTTGTAAGATCCAGTGAACTTGTTGTCAGGATCCATTGTGAGATCCTAGCCCAGTAGCGCCTCGAGTCCTATGGATTTCGGGTGTTACAAAGTTGGTATCAGAGCCTTAAGTTGACAACAATGACACTTGCAATATGCAATAAAAGTCGAATAGATAAATAAACAGAACCCAAAAGGGGTCTGACTTTTCAAAAGGTTTTTGTTTTGAAATGAGTACAAATGTTTTGAGATAGCGTGTACGTGAAGCCATCACCCCTCTAAAGATCTTGACAATATAGATATATATAGATATTATGTTGTGATTGACTTTATATATATCTATACATATGGCATATATATAGCCTTATAGGTTGGGTGTATTTGCCCTGCAGATGGCTCAGACTAGAGCTGTATCTGCAGATGAACGAGGTAGGGGTAGATCCCCTCTTCCTCCAGTAGAGGTAGGACAAAGTCAGATTCCCGCTGTTGATCCACCGGCAGCGGAGGAGGTTCATGAGGTTATTGCTGAGAGTGTCGTTCCTGAGACTGGGAACGGTATAGCTGAGAGACATACACCACAGCGAGTCCAGTAAGATGACTCGGATTATGTCTATATGAGGGGACCAGATTTCCGCACGTATATCAGACAAGTGGAGGAGGCTGCCAGAGCAGGTAGATGTACTCCGGATATGCGAGTACATGGGGGATCATTTGAAGGATCCCATGGAGCTACTCAGGTGCCAGTTGTAACGGCACGTGTTGCTGAGATTATTCAAGTTCCAAAGGAGCATAGAAGGTTTGGGAAGAGACAACGAACTGGGGAGACTAGCGGTGCTGGTGGAGTTGTTGGTTCTGAACTAAACTAGAGACGTCCAAGTTACCCCGCATCTGCACTGATTGTAGCTACAGGACGACGGTGCTTTAAATGTGATGAACCTGGACATTTACGATCAGCGTGCACGAGGCCGTTGGTGACTTGCTTCACTTGTGGCGGACGAGGTCACAGAGTTATTTTCTGTAGACGGGACAGAGCTTTATTACATCAAGGTTCTTCTCCTGCCAGTGTAGCGGGAGGTGGGCAGAGGCCACCTCAGCAGCAGCAGACTCAGGGACAACAGAGAGTCTCAGATCGTCCTACGAGTCAGGGATCTGCTCCAGGGCCGAGTAGAGGCAGAGGTCGTGGTGGGGGTACCACGGACACCAGAGGACCACAGGGTAGAGTTTTTGAGTTGAGGAGTGCAGAGGAGCTAGCTGCACCGACTGCTACAGGTACCATTATGATTCATGGTTTACCTGTTAGAGTTTTATTTGATACGGGTGCTACGCATTCTTTTATATCTGGTGCATGTGTTGAGAATCTGAGTCTAGACACGACTGAGGGGATCCCCTTTAGTATAGGGTTACCCGATGGTAGTAGGGTCAGAGGTACCCGTGAGATCCGTGACTGTCTCATTTCTGTAGGAACCCGTGTGTTACTTCTTGACTTCTTTGTCATGCCATTAGTGCATGAAGAAGTCATTTTAGGTATGGACATGATGGATAGACATCAGGCGGTATTAGATGTAGGTAGGAGGACTGTAACCCTCTCTACCGAGTTACGCCAGATAGAGGTTTTCCGAGGTTGGGACCTTGGAAAGTCAGGCATGGTTATCAGTGCGATACGGGCATCGAGATTGATTGCACAGGGTTGTGAGGCCTTCTTGTGTTATGTAATGAAGGAGGAGGAGAGTCCAGTGTTAGAGGATATCCTAGTGGTCTGTGAGTTTACAGATGTGTTTGCTGAGCCGTCCAGTTTGCCGCCTCAGAAGAGTGTGGACTTTGGTATAAAGTTGGAGCCTGGTACGAGACCAATCTCGAAGGCCCCATCGGATGGCGCCTGTCGAGATGTTGGAGCTGAAGAAGCAACTCGAGGAGTTGGGTGAGAAGGGTTTCATCCGCCCTAGCGTATCCCCGTGGGGAGCACCTGTCCTCTTCGTACGGAAGAAGGACGGATCGCTGAGATTGTGCATTTATTGCAGACAGCTGAACAAGGTGACTATCAAGAAAGTGTATACATTGCCTCGTATTGATTACTTGTTAGATCAGCTTCAAGGAGCGACAATATTCGCCAGGATTGACTTGCGTTCAGGGTATCACCAGATGAGGGTGTGAGAGCATGATGTGCACAAGACAGCATTTCGGACCAGATATGGACACTAAGAGTTTGTAGTGATTCCATTTGGGCTTACGACTGCCCCAACAGTCTTCATGGAGTTGATGAACATCATATTCATCGACTTCCTGGATCAGTTTGTGGTAATCTTCATAGATGATATTTTGGTGTACTCTCGCAGAAGAGAGGAGCATGCAGGGCAGCTGAGGACTGTGTTACAGGTTTTACAAGATAGAGAACTTTATGCTAAGTTCTCTAATTGCGAGTTCCGGATGCTAGATGTAGCATTTCTGGGTCATATTTTTTCCGCCGAGGGGATCAAGGTTGATCCCGCGAAGATAGAGTCTGTAGCAGCTTGGACGACACCGACGAATGTCAAGGAAGTACGTAGCTTTCTTGGCCTAGCCGGTTATTACCGACGCTTTGTGGAGGGATTTTCTGTGATTGCCCGTCCACTGACGAGTCTGCTGAGGAAGACTACTAGATTTGTATGGTCTGAGTAGTGTAGGCAGAGTTTTGAGGAGCTGAAGAGACGTCTGACTTCCGCTCCTATCTTAGCACACCTAGAGGGCACAACTGATTTTGTGGTTTACAGTGCTGCATCCAAGCTAACCTTGGGATGTGTGTTGATGCAGCGAGGCAGAGTGATTGCATATGCGTCTAGACAGCTGAAGACGTATGAGGAGAACTACCCGACTCATGATCTGGAGTTGGTAGCGATAGTTCATGCACTGAAGATCTGGAGACATTACCTGTATGGTGCTACATGTCAGATCTTCACAGACCATATATAAGAGTCTAAAGTACATTTTCACGCAGCGGGAATTGAATAACTGCCAGCGTAGGTGGCTTGAGCTGATCAAGAACTTTGATCTGGAGATTCTGTATCATCCGGGGAAGGCGAACGTTGTCGCCGACGCCCTGAGCAGGAAGACGTCTCGAGAGCAGGCGATTGCGAGGCTGACAGTTCAGCATAAGTTACAGAGGGATTTGGTCTGGTTAGAGTTGGACATCTAGTTTCCTGATGATGATGCCCAGTTGAGTCTCTTAGAGGTTCTTCCTGATCTGTTGAGTGAGATCCAACAGAAGCAGGGGACCTGCCCGACACTGATGAGGATCCGAGAAAGGATGTATCGCGATGAGACACCCCAGTTCCTTCTAAGAGCATATGGAGTGTTGAGACGCCGTGGTCGCGTCTGTGTAACCGCTGATGTGGATCTATGCCAGAGGATATTACAGGAGGCTCACTGTACGCCTTATTCAGTGCACCCAAGTACGAGTAAGATGTACCAGGATTTTAGACGTTCATATTGGTGGGAAGGGTTGAAGCCCGATGTGGCGAGATATGTGGCACAGTGTGCGACCTGTCAGCAGGTCAAGATTGAGCATTGCAGACCTGGAGGTGAACTCCATCCACTTCCTGTTCCACAGAGGAAGTGGGAGGACGTCACCATGGATTTTGTGACTGGGTTGAGATCGAGCAGGAGTTTTGATGCCATCTGGGTTATAGTGGACAGACTGACGAAGACGGCACGTTTTATCCCTATTCGGGAAATGTGGCCATTGAGCAGATTAGTTGAGGAGTACACCAGACAGATAGTGACACTCCATGGTGTACTGAGGACGATCGTCTTAGACAGAGATGAGCGATTTACCTCGTGGTTTTGGCTGCAGATTCAGACTTCCCTGGGGACGAGTTTGCACTTCACTACTGCGTTCCATCCTCAGACAGATGGTCAGTCAAAGAGGACCATTCAGACACTGGACGATATGTTGCGAGCTTGTGTGTTGGACTGAGGACAAGTGTTGACGGATCATCTCCCACTAGTCGAGTTCTCGTACAACAACAACTGGCATACATCTATTGAGATGGCCCATATGAGACACTGTATGGACAAATATGTCGTACTCCGTTATGTTGGGATGAGTCGAGCAGTGTTAGTGGTTTAACACCTGATCAGATTCAAGATGAGGTTGCTCGAGTAGCACTGATTAGAGAGAGGATGCTAACTGCGCAGAGCCGTCAGAAGTCTTATGCAGATAGGAGGCACAAACCCCTAGAGTTAAGAGTGGGAGCCCATGTGTGGTTGAGGGTGTCTCCAACACGAGGTGTTAGACGTTTTGGCATTAAGGGGTGGTTGATCCCCGATATGTCGGACCGTTCGAGATTTTGGATCGGGTTGGGAGCGCCGCATACAGATTAGCTTTGCCTCAGAGATTAGGGGGTGTTCACCCTATGTTTCAAGTGTCTCAGCTGAGGGAGTATATACCAGATCCGAGACATATTGTGAGTTATGATGATTTGGTGGTCGAGCCGGACCACACTTTTGTTGAGCATTCGATTGCAGTCCTAGAACGTGGTATGAGACGCCTGCGTTCGAAGGACATTCCTATGTTGAGGATACAGTCGTCGAGACGAGGACCTGATGAGGCTACATGGGAGACTGAGGATAGTATTCAGAGGAACTATCTAGAGTTTTATACCGAGATAGATATACCAGTAGGATCGACGATTAGATCTTAGTAATATCTTGGTGAGTGTTATGCTTATGTGCTTATGTGCTATGATGTACTTATTTTCGTGCCAGCTATGATGTGTGATAACATGATTTATCGACCTGTTGCACTCATGCATTTAGTTAGATTTCCCTTTTCCGCATTCATGTTTTAGCCTTAGTTTGTGCCATTAATGCTTGTTTAGTTCTACTTTGCAAGAATAGATGTCTACACACACTATTTGTGGCTTTGTAGGTTGACAAGGCTTATTTCCTAAGGTCGTTATTATAAGCTTATCAAGTTAAATCCGAACTTAATACTAACCAATGTATAGTGATTAAGTAAGGGTCGAACCCAAGGGAGTTGAACAAGTTTCTATTCAATTTTAGTTATTGATTTGGTAACAAAGGGGGGGGGGGGGGGGGGGGGAATTTGGATTGTTTAAAACAAGACAAAGACAATTATAATGTTGGTGAAAACAAGATTGATTTAAGAACTACACTAGGTAGGATCTTAGCATACATATAAATTGGTTGGTTCTTTTTAGAAGTATTCAATATTTGTTCTCATCTTGATCGTATTTATGCATTAAGCCAACCGGCATTAACACAACTTAACTAGTTTATTAATCCGTAAACCTACAAGATTAAACCACTAATTAGCATTCTACCAAAGATAAAGAGATACATAAAAGATAAACAACCCGTTAATCTTATTATGTAGTTAAATTCCTTTCCCTTAAATAATCACAACCAGCTTTTACCTAAGGGTTTGCTACTAGATTAAGGACCTGAACCCGGAATCAATTAATCCTAGCCTTTTGCATGCAATTATACAACTTAGGTGATCAAACTAAGTAGAAAATAAACATGCAAACTAAGTTAAATACAAGGAATATAACACAAAATATATTGAATAAAACTTCTATTTAAAAAGAACTTACAACCACTTTATAATGCAGCTTCAATCCACCCAATGTAGCCAAGGGAGTTTAGAAACTCATTACAAAGAACACTATGAATATAGAGGTTTTTGTGTGGAAAATGAGATGATAATACCTATAGCCAAGGGCTCTATTTATACTACAAAATGCATTAAAAAGGAGTAAAGAGGCTGTGCTAACAGCCACCATTAAGGGTGAATTAAAGTGGTTGCAGACAGCCACAATAATGTCCTTAAAGTCGTCGAAAACAGCCGAGTAAAAGCCTCTGACGCTAACCCGCACCCGCGGCCAAGGGCGCCGCGGGGGCGGTTTAGGCAAAAACGTTCCAACTTCTTCTTGGCCGCGGGGGCGGCTCGTCATACCCGCGGGGGCGGGTCCTTGAATGCTCTTGAAACGTCTGACTCTTTAACTTCGTAACGCTTCTGGTGAGAATCCGCAGGGGCGGCCCAGAGTTACCGCGGGGGCGGTGACACTGGATCTTCGGCTTCACAAGGCCGCTGGCATGGCCGCAGGCAAGGGCGTTGGGGCGCCGTCTTCGCTTCGTCAGGCTGGGTCACCGCAGGGGCGGACAGGGTTGGCCGCGGGGGCGGTGACATGTCTCTTCATGGCCGCGGGCGAAGACGCGGCTGCGGCTCTTGGTGGTGGTCTTCATGGTTGACACCGCAGGGGCGGAATGGAGAGTCCGCGGGGGAGGTGACAGGCTTGTCTTGGCCGCGGGCGTTGACGCAGGCAGCGGCACTCATCTGTGTTGTCACCGCGGGGGCGGACAGAGGATGCCGCGGGGGGCGGTGTGCACCAGAATCTGAACTTCGATGATTTTCTTCAACTCCTAAGTATTGCTAATACCTTCTTTTGCTTCAATTTGAATCTCTTATCTGGATCACAGTATTAGCAATATAAACTGACTCAAAAACATAAAAACGACTCTAAAAGCTACCTAAAATGATAGTGATTCCATCACCTATCAAACTCCCCCATACTTAGACTCTTTACTCGTCCCGAGTAAACAACACATCAAACAATTCAGTTTACAAGCCTCAGAAAGTATGGCGTAGTATAAAAGATGAGGAACAAAAGAGAAAAAACAACCAAAGAAAATGAGAAAAATAAGAAAAGAGAAGGAAATATGAGAAAATATGAGAAAAACTACCATTCTTATTGCTCGAAGAGTGACCCACCCGGACATCCTCCTTATGACTCCCCTTCTTATGTCGCCAACGCCGGAAGGAGAACCTACACTCGGTATCGCTCATTTTGCCAAGGAGCCCTTTCGGGTTTTCACCTTGCCACTCTTCTTTTTTTTTTTTTTTTTCATTGATGATCTCACCAAAAGTCTCACCTCCCTCAAGTCCAATTTTGCACCAACCTAGAGTTGGTCGGACTACCTTCTTTTTACCTAAACCGCCCTTTCGGATTTTCGGTTTATCCAAGGATTTCCTTGCCTTTTTCTCAATTCTTTTGGCTTTTTCTCTTCTTTTTTTTTTTTTTTTTTTTTTTTTTGAAAATGAATTACAAAGCTGAATTTAAATCAAATTCAAATGACTAGAAAAATTAAACAAACTCAAAAAAAAACATACATGATAAATACCCTCCCCCATACTTGAAGAACGCTTTGCCCTCAAAGTGTGAAAATGAAAGCAAAGATAATAAATGGAGAAGGGCAAGAGATGTGGCTCACTAGTGGGATGGTCCGGCTGGACCATCCGGACCGTGCTCTGGAGGATACGGGAAGTGGCTGAAAAAGTGCTCCTGACGCTGGTACAAGCCGTCAAGGCGGGCCTGCTGTGCGTCCATCCTCGCCGTGTAAGAGGTCTCAAAGTTGGCTTGCCAAGCCAACTGCTGAGCCTCCATCCTCCTCTCAAAATCCGCCTGCCACGCCTGCTGCTGCTCGAGCATAGTCGTCTGGTAGCCGGTCTGCCACTGCTGATGCTGCGTGGTCAGAGCCGCCATCTGAGCGAGCAGGCTGGCGTGAGCGGGGTCATCCTCTGCCGCCGCGGTGGGCATCTCCTCATCGACGGACATGTGGTCCTCCTGTGGGACCCTACTGGAGCTCGCCGCGTGCCGCTCAATAATAGCGACCTGTGATCGCCTCGGGATGGTGGGGTCAGCGGCGATGTAGAGATCGGAGAGCTCATCTCCTAATGGTAGCGGCCGGGGGAGGTAGATGATGTGACTCCCATCTGAAAAAGATGACCAGAAGAGGTTTTCACCATCTCTCCTCAGGAGCTTGCACCGCCGAAGAAGGGCCTCGTCATAAAATGGGATCGCCATCCCATCCTCTAGCTCGGACAAATCCATGACTTGCTCCGCAATAAGGGAGATGATCCCACCTCCTACAATGTCTCGCGGCTCATCCTTCCTAAACCGCCTCAAAGCGGAGAAGAAGAGACCATCCAATCTGGCACGATGTCACATGTCGCAACACAGGAGTAAAGCAAGTAAAGGTCCTTGAGGGCGACCTTGTTCTCCTCTTTGTGTCCACAGAAGACACACATGAGGATCTTGGACAGGAGCCTCAAAGAGGGGTGAGTGAGTTTGTTGTTGTACTCACCCCCCGTTCGAAAGTTAGAGCCGGTAGCCGCTTGCCAAAAGTCCACTAAATCTTGTGTAGGAGGTCCCTCCCACCATTGATCCGAAGGGTTCTTAGACACCCCAAAGGCCTCCTGTAACTGAGAGAGGTTGACTGTGTACTTCCTCTTTTTGAATTTAAAAGTGAGGCCGACACAGGTGTGGTCCTCTAACTCCGTGGTAAATGTAGCCACGAACTGTCTGGTCAGTTCGGGGTACGTTTTGGCACTCCTTTCAAGTAAATCCCCGATCCCAGCATGGTCGAGGAAAGATTTCATGCTTTCCAACATGCCCAATTGTTCCAAAGTCGGAATGTGCAAAAACCGAGTGGCAAAGACTTGCCGGTTTTGCACCAATCTCATATCGAGCTTTCTCCCTATCAGTCATCTTATATTTTCGTGTGGCATCCATTCTAATCACAATTCCAATTAAAAGAATTAGAATTTCACAAAGAAAAGGGAGTAGACGACCTTCTGTTTTTATCCGCAGGGGCGGTGGAGCTGAGCCGCGGGGGCGGAGCGAGGGTGGCGCAGGAGCGGCGAGAACGAGGCGGCGCAGGGACGGTGTGGCTGAGTGGCGCTGGGCGTGAGAGTGAGGGAGAGTGAGGGTGTTGAGAGAGGGAAATGTGAGGAGGAGTGAGAAAAGTGAGGGGGTTAGGGATTTAAAATCCCGATCCTATTTTTTTTTTCTTTTCTGGGTTTTACCGCAGGGGCGGTGAGTCACCGCGGGGGCGGTGACAAGGGAAGTGGAGACGCAGGCCCAGCGCTGGGTGCGGCGCTGGAGCGCTCGTTCAAGGAAAAACCGCGGGAGCGGGGTCTGTCACCGCGGGGCGGTGACAGCGTGGTGCTTCCGCTGGCAAGGCCGCTGGAGGCGGGCTTGGAGCGCTGGTTCACCGCGGGGGCGGTGACTTTGGGCCGCGGGTGCGGTTTCCTTGACAGAACGTTAAAACCTCCTTTTCTCTTATTTTCTCGGGTTGCCTCCGAGCAGCGCCTTTGTTTTACGTCGTTGGCTCGACGTAAGGGCTTCAATTCTCTGCTTAGGCTTCCTCCAAGACCATCTCATCGATCGGATCATTTTTGATTCCTTCGTGGTATGGCTTGAGCCTTTGTCCATTGACTTTGAAGATTTTGTGTGTTTGTGGATCGTAGAGATCCACCGCACCATGTGGATGGACTTCGGCTATGACGTACGGACCTGTCCATCTTGAGCGAAGCTTTCCTGCAAAAAGTTTTAAACGTGATTGAAATAAAAGGACTTTTACTACCCGCTTGGAAGTCCTTTCGGAGGATATTCCGGTCATGCCACGCCCTGGTTTTTTCCTTGTATGTTGTGGCATGGTCATATGCATCGAGCCTCAATTCTTCAAGCTCTTGCAATTGGAGTTTCCGGAATTCTCCAACTTCATTCATGTTCATGTTGCACTTTTTGACGCCCACCAAGCCTTGTGTTCTAGCTCCACCGGTAGGTGACACGCCTTTCCAAACACAAGCCGGAATGGTGACATCCCAATTGGGGTCTTGTACGCCGTGCGGTATGCCCACAAGGCATCGTTGACCTTAAGCTCCAATCCTTCCTTCCGGGTAACCGTCTTTTCAAGATCGTCTTGATCTCTCGATTGACACTAT